>CASCJZ010000380.1:0-29517 GCA_949152475.1 Terebella lapidaria
TATGAACTTTCATTTTTTCACATTCTTGCAATAGTAAGATATAATAGGGTTTCTGATCTGTAGTAGGCTCGTGATGCTGTAATTTTAGCGTTAGTGATTTGACAAATAAAGCAGCTGTTTAGAAATTGGTAGGCTAGAGATCGGGTAAGTTAATAAATGTCTCCTGGGTAGAGCAATCATCTAAATAAAAGAGTATTGCCTTTAAATATTCTAACCGAGTCACAGCCTCAAAGCCTAACTTCCATGAATCATTTTGCTTAAGGAGTGTAATTTTTTCCGGGAGTTTGTTTTGATTGATATTTTCAACCATTTTGAAGATACTTTGTTTCAATTCAGATTTAACCTCTTCTGTGGTCTTATCAAAAAATTTTAATGAGAGTGAGAGAAAAATATTCAAAGGTCCGATCCATACATCTTCACTATAGGATAAATAAAGTGCTTTTAGCACTCGAACAATCTCTACATATCTTTCAAAAAACATAGCTATCATGAGTTTCATGTTCCAAAAAGAGAGAGCTGCTTACCTAGTGGTATTCTATAATGAGAAAGATAAAGTGGTTAAAGTTCTAAGGAGAACTAAACAGTTCGTAGTTGACTGCTGGATTGATGTTCTAATGTTTGAAGGAATTTATCAACATCTAGAGCTGATCAAACAATAGAATGTCAAGTCTTTGATTTCCTGTTTCTTTAGTAAGTTTGGAGGGGGCTGTTTCATCCTTGATAAAGACTGGCTCAAAATGTAAGAAAATATTGATGAATTCAGGATTCTTAAATGACTCAAAAAATGCTGTGATCCATAGCTGCTAGTAGTTCTGTTTTAAATTGACTTGATTAAAATTCATGGATTTAGAAGTGTTCTTAAAGTACATCTCCATGTTGGAAAATATTAGCTGATTGGTCAAACACATCTCTGGAACTTTTTTTAGGTTGAAATATAGGCCTTTAAAACTAATGGAGCATTGAATCAATGTTCTGGAGTCAATGCTTTTGGCTTTCATAAGTCCTTCTGACAACACTAGTATGTTTGGGGTCTATTTTTCATCCAAGGCATATTAAATCAGAGATTTTAGCTAGGGGCATCGCAGCATACAGTTCTCAAGAATAAACCTATGGTATCGATTGGAAAAAGTTAAGCAGGTTCCAAAAAATTTCTCTAAAATTTATTAAGAGCAATAGTAATATGCACAGAAGAGTATCTTATAAACATGTACCGGTGAAATACAACCAATAAGAATCTTCTCAAGATGTTTGCTTATACTCTGATGTTGCTCTTCGACTTGCGTAGCAAACTAGCCAAAATTGATCAACAATTTAATGGAATGAAGAGCTTAGACATAGTCTATCAGCTGTTCTACTTGTTGGTCGAGCTATGTGAGCATTTAGATGATCTCTTAGTGATTCTTCGAGTTTATCTGTTCATAGGTTCTTATGTAATTGTGTTATAGTTATTGGAATGCCAGGGAAAGCACCTAAATAAACCCAATCACACGGAGCTGCCCCACTGTTTTGATGAACTGCTCACTGTGGGAAATGACTTCTTGAAACTATTTTTTAAGATAGTTGAAGTGATCCAATTTTATATTCTGGGACCACTAGTTGAGCTCTGCGACTGAAGACTATATAAGGTAATAATTTACAGATAAGTAGTATTAATATTGGAAGAGAGAGTGCAAGTAACTATCATTTCTGAGCTGATCACTTTAACTCGATTACATATACGACGACATGTGATAATATGTTAAATAATACTTGAACTTGACTAAGGATATGCACTTATTTTATTATAAAAGAATTAAGCTCCAGCAGTTAAATCAATAAATGACTGACTATACGTTTGATTGCTTTAATTGTATTCTTCAAATTATAAACTTGATCACAGTGCTGGTAATTTATCCAGATTTCACCTCTTTTGGAAACATTGATTCTTTATTTTATTTCAGAGTTTCAAGTGGTACCTCAACCTTGATAAAACTGATAAACCTAAGCATTTTCTCCAGTTGGTCGCTTGTAATCCCAAAATATTGAGAAAAGAACTCCAGTGTAAACTTCTTTGGGTCTTTATTGTTAAGGTATATCATTTTGGTAAGTTATTCCATTTTGATTCGAATATAGGCTTCTTCCTGAACATCTCTTTTTTTCGGTTGCTTGGGAAGCTACTCAAACTACCATAAATATTAAACATACATATTCTTTTTATTATGCCTCTAGTTTTTAAAGATTTTCAGCTATAATTGTCGCTTTTTCATAAAACTCAATCTCAAGTTGTTTCTTGGATATTTGAATTTGAGCACGACTCTCTTCAGAGTTCATTAGTTTCTAAAATTTTGGGTCAAATTATCTTTCCACTAACTCCCTCAAACTCTGCCCTAACATATTTGAATCAGGCTATTCTTGGTGCATTAATTAGCTATTAGATAATTCCTGAGGATTGGTAAACTTTTCCATCATTTTTTCGTATCTCTCCAGAAGCAAAGGGTGATTAGCGACATAGGGAAGAGGAGGAACTCTTGCAAATTTAATTTAATTTATTAGTTTTCTGAATTATGGTTGATACTTTGTCCAATTCTAATATAGCCACACTAGGTACGTTATTCCACTCTTAGATTTACAGAAGATCCTTTTGTAAGGCTTATTCTTCTTTTGTCAGATTTATTTTAAGCCTGGTTGAGAGTAACACTGTAAATAAATGCTTCCTATTTCTGTAAGGTGTTTGTCCAAGCCTTACTTTCTATAGAAATTCACTATGTTTCTATAATTTTTCCTAACTTGCTGAAGTTATTTTGCAGTACAACCTTTGCCTTTCTAATTAGATTAATTGGGGAGCTAAGTATTAAAAAAACTCATACTAATCTAATTTTCATCCATTTATTTTTTAACAAAAAACCTTCCCTTCGACTCAGGATTGCTTTGAAGATATTTTTACTGAAGCAGGCGTCTTTCTGCCTCTGGGAGTTCACCTATCTCTTTCTCAAAAATTTCTGGAATTACTTCATAAAGTTTCTAAGCAATAGTTGAACAGGTACATATTTATGAACAGGCAGATTATGAGTCACTAAATAATGGACATTCTCAATTGACTTAATTTATTATGGATTGAGGACCAAGCCTGTTGGATATTTTTCCATATATCTTAAATGCTCTATTTTATTTGTTATCACCAATTTTCGAAACCCCTCGACCAGAACCATTTCTCCCTCAGTTTTTTCAAGTTGTTCTTCAACTTAAGCCAATTATTTGTTTTGTTGCTCTAGTATTTATGTGAGTGTCTTCAGTTATTCTTTGAGTTCTGTTGATTACAGTAGTTTAGATTAGACACTTAATTTCTATTCGAGCAATTGTTTCCTTTTTTTAATTTGCAGCATCCTTTATTTTTTACGTTTTTCCTCCATTTTGGTGAAGACCTCAGCAATTTATACATTTTTATATTTTCTTTCTTTGAACTATGGAGTATTCCGAACAGGGGCCCCAATATCAAGGTTAATAAAGTCATAAAGAGCTTTGGTTAGATCTCGAAACTTTGTAAAATTGTGGTTCGCTCGAAAAATAAGTGATATCATATCCAAAATTAAATCAACATTATTCATGCAATCAATTGGCGAACAAATTATTTTTAAGTCATAATTCCCCCAATAAACAATTGATAATTTTCAGGTGCTTTTTTGTCAGTGATGACAATATCACACTTATGATGTAAAAATTCATTTCCCTTAAAAAAAAATCCTTTTAGTTCTTTAATCACAAACTCTAGAAAGCTACTATGGTTTGAGTCTACAACAGCTATAGTTCTGTTCCTGACCAACTATTCCTATACTATCACTATTTAATTACATTTAGAGTAATCTTCACTTCAAACTGGGAAATAAAGCTCGGGCTAAAAAATACTTTTTAAGAAATTTCAGAGCTGGATAAAGTTACAATGCGTTCCAAAAATTGGGGAGTTACAACTTTCCAGCAGCAACTTAAAGCTGCATATATTTTATCCTGTATGGAGTCTTCAGCTACAATATATATTGTAGATTTACTACCTTCAATTTCTAGTTTGAACACTAGCTGGAGAGATCTCCTCTCTATTTCCCTAATGAATTCTGCTGTTCTTTTTTTGACAAAAGGGTCATTACAAACAACTTTAATTTATGTTAGTTTAGATATTTTTTTCTTCAAATTGGATAAAGATAAAATTGGTGTTGATTGTTGCATTTATAAAAGAGGTAAATATGGAGGGCTTGAAAGAGGATTACTCTGAGACTATTAAACAGGATTATTCTTAGTAAAAGCAGCTGGAGTAATTTTATTACCATTCAGTAGCAGCTATAGTTAGTGTAACTACACATCAGTATCAATAGCTTGAATATCATCTGTAGATGAGGAAGGAAGTTTGCTACCTCGTCCATTCTATTAATTTATTTACTACTTCTAAGTCTTATCTTCTGCTTTAGACTAATTTTTCAGGTTTTTTTTTCGTTTTGGTTTTTTTAGTTGAGACTTCCTCTCAAGAGTGCCTAAATCAATTTATCTGGACTTGATAATTTTTGAGGTAGGAAAGTTTTCTGCTTGTTTTGCATTGATAATAAGTATAGGTTTATTCCCTGATTGGCGATAGTGGTCTAGGCTTTAAGTAAAATTCTTTGCTAAGTTATTTAGCAGTTATGAACTAAATTCATGTTCTTTTGCTTCATGTTTTGCATTATTATCTTAATTTTCTGATTCTTTTTAGATGATAAAATCCTTGACTGGGAGCTTCATCTTTTCGTTGATACATTAATCCACCCATAGAATGCTTACAATTGGTATTTTCAATAATTCAGCTTTTTAAAAGATGGTTCCCTTTCTCGCATTGCTTAAAATGATGGTCACTGATGAGCTGAGGTTCCTTCTGAGAGTGCCCCCCATGAGCTGTACAATTTGACTATATTCTGATACAAATAACTTTTCCTTGTAGAGTACATGCACATAGAACACTTATTTTTTGAAGACATGCTTAATTTTTTCCATTTAAATGGTATTTCTTTGAATGCTAGTGATACTCTTGGTAAGACTAGTCAAGACACTTGGCGAAGTGGGAGATCTGTTTCTTTTGGGGGGTGATGAATTATAAAGTTTCTGTTTAGTGTCTAGCATATGACAAATTTAAATAGTTGACTTTTATTATAAGTTAGTAATGATTTCAATACTACTCTTTCTAGAGGCGACTAAAAAAGTGTGATAAAGCAAATAAGTAAAAATCATTTTTATATTTTCTTTTTAACTTCTCTCAGCTTCCACAAGATATCCATAATATAGAGACCATCACTCTGAGAAAATTTGTACTTCTTATCAAATTTGTTGAATTTACTTCCAATTTCAATCAGGAAAGTCAAACCATCAATACAAATCTTGATTGCTGTCTTTTCATCACTACCATAGGAGGCCAGGCTCAGAACATCTGGCCTGCACCCGTTCAGATATAAAAAATGTTGGCCTTCCAAAGTGTTGTCATTAAATCCAATTTTATGGTGCTAGCACAGCTTCTAAAATTCTTCAATAGACTCACATTTATTCCCATTATTGTCAAGAAAAGGACAAAAACAGATGGTTTTGGGCAGTTTGTTGGTCAAATTAGTTTGTGGGACGTTTAATTGCTGTTTATAATAAAAATAAAAAGATGAGTACTCTTCCAAATTAGGCTACAAATCAATAAGATAAAACTCTTTAGATCGAAGACTATATAGCAGCTCAAAAGTAATGTAACCATATACATTCTAGGACCATAGTTCATGAGTAATTTGGTTGAGAGTGCTAAGGACAGAAGGATCATACTATGCTGCTGGATAGATTCCACAGCATCTGACTCCCTCATCTGTATAGATCCTCTTATAAGTTCCATGAAATTTAAATTAACCATTCAGTTCGATTCGACCAAAAATGCAAAAGTTCTGGCAATCCTTGAGCACTTCTTCCACATATCCACCATTTCTAAAGAAAGCTTTTAAAAAATCTTCTCGGTCATGCAGAGAGTTGTGAGGAATATGTAATTTCTCAAGGAGAATAGAATAAATTATTTTTGCTATTTATGTAAAATCTTATTCTGTTTGAGTAACTTTCTTCTTTTTTTCCTTCAAAATTTTGAGGGAATCTGTTTCAAGAAAAGCCAACCCACGACTAAATCGTGAATTAGGGAGCTTAAAGACCCATTTGTTAGTTTCCCGATTTCGAATAATTATTTTAGCTAAATTAGTGATAAATTAGTATTAATTGCAATCAGCTCCGCTAAGAAACTTGGGTGTGTGTATTTTCAGCTTGGAAAATAAATTTTTAATGTTACTTTTATTCTCATAATAATGATTTGCTAGTTCTACTTGCTTGAGAATTTTTAAATTTTGCTGAAGAGATGACTGGGGTTGAGATGTAGTTAGTTTTGTAAATTTAGAAGTCAGCTGTTAATTTTCAGGTATATTGGCTGAGCTTGTAACTTCTTGGTAGAGTTGATCTATTGAAGATTATCTAAAATTTCCTCCATATAGGTTCACTCCCAATAGATCGCAAATCTTCACCAGCTCGATAGATGACTGGTAAGGAATTAGCTTCACTGATTTTTTGCCAATGATTCCTTTAATTCTAGCTATATTTTTGGAGTTTAGGCCGTAGTATATCCCGGCTGTGTTCTCAACTGGGTACCCGGGCAAGTTCTAATATAAGTACCAAAATTACTGAATAAACGATATGGACATGAGCTTTCGATTTTTTGAGCAAGTTCAGAATGGCATCCTCTTCAAAATCGTCAGAATTGATAATCAAAATAATATCCTTCACTTCATCATTGTATATTCGCATAAGGTGCATACGTAGTCTCTATTTCAACTTATAATAGGTTTTTTCATCTTGATAAACCATAGCTGATGGATATAATGTGGATTTCAACTTGGGTCCTGAACATTGACAAACTCTTTTATTCAATAAACCTTCTTTGACTTTCGCTGAAGGAGCCATATTTAAATTTTAAATATTCTGCTCTTTTTAAAATCATTTCTGCATGTTGTTTTCTTATTCTATAATAAGAATTACCTTACCTGAAATATTTTTTTAGTTCTTTAATTTTTCCTAACTGTTTAAGAGATCTCTTATACCGAAATCTCACCAGTAGCATTAATGCTGTTGCTCGGGCAATTTAATCATTTGACCCCCTCACCAAACGATCTATTCCCAATATTTTATGATTCACTATATTATTTAGTAAACTGATGTCTGTTATTCTTTTGGTTGGGTTTATTTCGGGGAAGAAGTTAATTTTCTTGAGCCTATAACGTTTGGAAAATGCTTCCATTTTGGAAATGACTTGTTGGTATTCTACTTCTGTGGCCTATTTTTTGGCTTTTAATTTAAAACGTGAATACTCTTAATTTTTTTCTATTCTAAAGTTAAGGATGGTGAGGATTATTTTTTCCTCCGGAAGTTCAAATTATGATTTATGCTATTTTTTTTTTAACTTTTTTTAACTTCTTTCTAATTTCTGTCTTTTTTTATCCACCCTCTTCTCTTAACCAGTTGGTTGATGTACTCCTTCAATATAGGGATTACTGATGCTGGTTATACCTTCATTAGTGAGAGGGTTAGTGGGAAACAGAGTGTCTAAGGGTTATTATTGATGTTGTTAGGCTTTTACGATTTCAAATTTGTGATTAAGGAGATCTAGGTAGTCAGTACCACGGGGAAGAGCACCCATACTGACCAATCCTATAATTCCTTTTTGGTTCACTAATGATTAAGTTATTGGATTTTTATTGGAGTGTGGATTGTATCTTTCTTCCCTTGTGAGAATAATAGGCGGTTTAGAGAGTTTTTCCTATGCAGAGCTTACCTACCTTGGGAGTGTCCTAGGAACTGAGGTTATTTTTTGATTGAATTTATCAAGGTTAGTATCACTTAAACGTTTTTTTTATGTTTTTAGAGAGTATGCTGCCTTTGAGTCATAATGAGGGTTTGCTTTCCTTTCTTCATGAGAGGTTTCAATATTTTTTTAATAAATAATACAACAATATCATCATATTCTATACTCGAAGTCAAAGTTCATGATACTAGTAAACTTGAATAGATTTATCTGATTTTTTTTATCATAAGAGCACTTCCTTACCTGCCTTAATCTGCCCATAGCCGAGAAGACGGTAACTTTTATCAATTCTTCGACTAAAGCCACCTTTTCACCAAGACTGGTGCAAATGGGACTATTCAGTCTAATTTTCATGATATCCTAAATAACAACAATTATACATCTAAAACTTTGATGATCTTTCCAGGTGTTTCTGCTGATCCAATATTAAACTTTAGCACCTACCCAGTGACTATCTTGTGCACTTTAACTGACTTGTTATCCGATGCCTTCTTAACTCCTAACATTTTTCGCATCATTGAGTAGTGAATAGTAATTTCAATATATATGGGAGGCATAGAACCTTCTTGTCCCAAAACACTTCCAACCATCTTATCATTTCTGGTTAGACCTTGGGTCTAATAACAGGCCAACTCCAATTAAGCCTCCAGGAATAGCATATAACAAATTATTTTTTTCAGCCAAAAGACTCAAAATTTTACTTTTAATTGGTACGCACTTGACATTATCGTCAGAATCTTTAGAAACATACCCAGGTCTTATTTACACTTCCATTCCTACTTGAATGATCCCCTCAAGCAAACTACCTCCAACTACTCCTCCTTCCAAGTTGTTAGTTTCAGTTCCAGGCTTGTTAACATCAAAACTTCTTATAATAATCATTCTAGGTGGTGCAGTAAGGTTTCTCTTAGGAATAGGAATGTCAACAATTGATTAGCAAACAGCATCAATGTTATACTGTTGGATAGCAGAAATTGGAATGATTGGAGCATTACTGCATTTGGTAGTCTTCATAAAGGTCTTAATTTGCTTATAATTTTCTTTAGTTTTTTCTTGATCCTTGAAGATAATGTCAATTTTATTCTGTAGAACAATCATCTGCTGCAAATTCATAATTTATAGGGCCATTATGTTGTTCTGATGTTTGGGGTTGCGGGCACTCATGGTATTTGCAGCTACTAATAGCAATGCTGCATCCATGACAGCTGCGCCAGTCAACATTCTGGAGAGATAAACATCATGACCAGGACAATCAGTAAATGATACATGTCTTATAAGTTCTAGAGGGGAATTACACTATTTATTATTGCACTTAGGTGCATCAATTTGATTACTAGAAAAAGATTTATAGGCAGATAAACCTTAGCATTTGGAGCATTTATAAATTTTAGCATTAGCATAACCCAGTCGAATTGTAATGTTTCTCTTTTTCTATTGTCTAAACCGTACAGTTTGTACTCCTGAAATTGCTTTGACTACTGTTGACTTTCCATGTGCCACATGTCCTATGGTTCCAATGTTAAGAGTTGCTTGTCTAGATAGCACCTGTGGCGACAGGGGATGCACATTAGGAATGTCTAAGTAGGCCTGTGGCTGTAAGTGGGACTCCTTACTCATGAGTTGAGCAACTTCTTCTTTGCTGAGTTCTGTTGTTGTTGTTTTTTCCATTGTAGTTATAAATATTAAAATAAATGAATTTCTTTTATATTTTCCTATCATTTTTACTGAGCATCTTACTAATGTTATGATTGATTGGGTAGTTTTTCCATCTCCTCAAAATATTTTGAGCTTCGATTAAATCGTTATTGGCTGGTCCTTGGAGACAAATCTTCTGATTTTATGGTACTTTGATTGGGTTTGGATTCAACTTTGATTATAACTGGTTTAGATGTTTTAATATTTTTTTAATGATTTCTGATAGAAAGGATAATTTGGATTTGCTGCTCATATGAGAGTTACTTCATTGAGGAGAAATGCTTGGATATATATTTTCCGAGAAACTTCTGAGCAAACCGATGAAAATGCTGGAACATGATTTGCAGTGACATTTCAAAGTAATCATTTTCTGATGACGAAATCGGGCTGGTTTTTCTTGCCTTGAACTGCTTTATTTCAAAAACACCTTTCTAAAATACAGTAATTCTTACTCTGATTGACAAAAAAACAGCATTATTTTCATAAGTACCACAATAATTAGGAGCTGAAAATATGGTCAGCACTGTTGTTCTACCGTTCCACCCAGGCCATTTACACTTGTAATAGCCCTAGTTATTCAAAATTTCATGAGCTCGAATGATAATCTTTAGTTGATTCTGTTCCAGAAATTGTTGAGCCATTTCAGCACCAAAATAAACCGAACAACCCCTGGCTGTATTGAATTTACTTGTTTCCTTCTAAGCAAACTGCCATTTCTGATCTCACTGGGTCTGACCAAAGATAATCACACATTTCTCCATCGAGTGGTATCTCTTTGAATCTGTTAAATTCATTAATTTTTTAAATTTTTTAATACTTAAGAGATTCAGGAGATATACCTGCATGGACACAAAAGAAACTATTGTTGATAATGGCAGCTATCGGCAATAAGTCAAATAAGTCCATCATTTTATTATAGAAATCTTTCGAGTACTTCATTAGACATTCTGAGTAAAAATTGTTTGTTTTGGTCATAATTCTAGATTCATGATTACCACGCAGTAGATAGATATTTTTAGGGCGCTCTACCTTCATGGCCATAAGCAATATCATAACCTCTACTCCATATATGCCCCTATCCACATAGTCTCCCAAAAACAGGAACTTTTATTCACTAGTTTGCTACTTACTGCACAGAAATAAGATTCTTAATAAATCCTCATATTGTCCATGAATATCTCCTACTACCTTCACCGGATCAGAATTTTCAGTAAGTTTGGTTCATTAACTAAAGTGATAACCAATGTACTTAATATTTTAGATGTATTTAGAATAAGCTCGTTCAGTAAGGCTGTATCAAGAGTTCTCGATAAGCTTAAGGAGGACTTTAATTCGGCTAGTTGAAGCTTTCCATCATTAGAATAGATGATTTCTTTTTTGACTACCAAAATTTTTTACTTTTCCATGTACAAATTAATATCACATGAACTGATAAAACAATTGCTCACGCCAGTATGGCTAATTCGGGTGTCAAAATTATCTGACGGATTAATTATAATTAATACACTTCAAACCTTATAACTCATAAAATGGAGGCTCGAAGCAGAAAATAATAATTTTATGTCAGCATTAGACGTAAATCTAAAGAAGCCTTTTTTCAAGAGCGCAGAAAAAATCTTATTAAGTGGAATAAAAAGCTGAAGGCAACTCCAGCATAACTATTCGAGCTATCATAGGAATATCAACATCACTCATGGACTAACATCCTCCCTTTTATCTCTGAAATACTTTTAGATCCTCTTGTCCGCTTCATCAGGGATGAAGAAGTTGATAAGCATACATAATACTTTATGCAACTAAATTAAAAACTGAACAAACAAGAATAGGAAGTTACTTAATTTCTCAGACAGTTTCTGTTTCATTATATGAACAGCATGGCTCATCGACAAATTGCAAAATACCCCAAATATAGTTAATGCATTATTCAAACCATAGGAATTACTGGTTCTTGTAGCTAGACACCAATAGAATTTAAGAACAAATTTTTAGAGTGGGTTTAGACCCTTGATGGGATTTGGGCATTAAATGCATGCATACCCCAAAACTAGTTTTTGTGTGTAAAATTCTATAAGAATGTGTATAAAGTGCTTGAAATAGGCTTAAGAAGCTACTAGGGAGAGATTTACACTGCAGCTGTTGAGCTATTAAGCCTGATTCAAGTAAATGCTGACTATGATGATAATCATAGCATCTATAATTAATGCAATGGCATTATAGCTGCGCTGCTTTCAAAAGCAAGTTTTCTCTGCACTAATAATATACCGATGAAAAAAATACCGAATTTGATTATCCTTTTAACCTAAACCTACGACTCAGTCCTCATTGATTATGCTAAAATGGGTTTTGGCTTGTTAATTGCTCAAATGATTATTTCCAGTGATCAAGAAGCCGTTGAAAGTGGACTCAAACTTTTAAGAATATTTTCTTTTGTCCCAGGTAAGTTCATGATTGAATTTTTGCTTTATGATCAGGAAATATTGAAGACAGGAATATGGACACAATTAGCCAATTTCCATAAGAGTGGCAATCAAATAATTCGTCATCATTTTTATAGTATTTGTAATAACTTTCTAGGGAATGGAAATTATGATGAAGTTGTCGATTTTTGTGGTCGAATGTAAATTATTGAAGGCTAAGACTTCTTTAGTATCATCGACCATTGTCTGAAGGAGGAAATAGGATCAGAATAAATACTTCAAAATGCTCTTCAATGTTTGAAGAGTTTGTTATACTATGGTTAGCGCTATCCACCAAATGTAATCTTATCAAGAATGAAGAAATAATCCACAATAAATGCTATTTAAGTACTAGGCCATCAAAAATCCAGTAGCTTGACTGTGGATGCTTTGTTGCTGCTCAAAGATATCTAAAAGGTAACTGTCGATTCATCAAGTAGTTGATAATTTATGCACTTCAACTGATAAATTTATTATAATTACCCATGAGTGTATATAGTGGTTTCGCGACGAGACAGCAGGAGACCAAGTACAATGGTCTCTTATAAACTCTGATACTGGGACTCAAAAAGAGAATAATTAAGTTTTATAACCAAGAACCTTGTGATGAAGGAAAATTCAAACTTTTAATCAGGAAAGTCTATAAAAAAATGTATATCCTTGAAAAGGGTAAATTTATGGTTCCAAAGTATACTTCCTGCTTTACTGATTTACTTGACAATCTCAGTATCGAAATCAATCTGGAAAACATCTCAGATACATCAAGCAGAATATCTGGCTCTTTTTCAATCCACGGGAACAATGCTGAATAGGAAGAACAACTTAAAAGTAAAACTATTCTCTAAACTAAAAAGAATTTTCTATCAAAAAAACTCAGGGAAAGTGGTCTTGACTCTGCATATTCACTCAAAAAAAATATTGATAATTTTGAATTTGATAACGAAGAAAATCATCGAAGCAATAGTTTGGGAATCAAAGAAATTCACCAAAAAACCAAACCAAAAACCAAACTCAAATAATTGAGGGATTTAAAAGAACTTAGAGGGACTGTCAACATGCCAAAAGTTCAGGATTTTCTCCCCAAAAAATAATAAATTGAACCGGCTCTTTTTAGTCACACACCATTAATTTCACCTAACAAATAAATCAAAAGCCTCGGGTTCAGGCGGCAGAAGTACTCTCGGAATGATGTGCAGGTAGAATAAATCTGATGAATGAATAGTTGTCTTGCCAAAATACTTATTGAAAACATTAATAATTTTGTACATCAGCATTATCAAATCATCATGTCGTGTAGAGTGGCAATAATTACCTCATTAGGGTATCCCTTTAAATGTTCCGGATGTTTTCTGATCAGTATTGATTGCAAATCTGATAGTTTCATGACTTTTCCACTCAGTAAGGTCTATCTGACTTCCTTGAGAATTTCTAGGATTGTAGTGTTGAGAATCACATGATACTCATATTTGATTTATTTAAGGTAATTCACAAACTTATTAACTTGCTCTCTACTTAACTCGAGCCGATGAAGGAGCTTTTTATTCATGCTATTTCTAAGTTTAAACTGATGGGAAGGACTAAGGTCAGTGAAAGGATTTTCTGATTAATAAAAGTTAGATTTTTCATTCAAAATAGTATCTCTGTTTTGATAAGAATTCTTAAGTAAATCAGTTAGCTCTGATTCTTTCTTATCTTTTTCACTGGATAGCCGATTCATTTCAAAAAGAAGATGGCAAGCAGGAGTCAATTTCATCCTTTTTTCCCCCTCATTGAAGTAGTATGATTTAACACCTGCTAGATGCACTCGTTGTTTAGGTTTCAGTGGTACTGGCTCCAAAAAACTTAACTCTTTAGACTCAACTGCTTAAAGGTGCTCCACTTTTTTTTTTTTTTAAGTTATTTATTTTCTCTACTAATTTTTTACTGAGTAGAAGTTTTTTTTCAATAATTTCATCTAGTTGCTCCTCGTTATCACTGGGCTCCAAATATCGAGCTGACTATTTATAGTGGCTGGAGAGCGAAAACTCTTTTGCCTTGACAACATTATTATCGATAGAATGTAGCATTCTATTAACCCTGTTTTTGAGGATTTTGTTCTCAAAAAGGAAATATTCTTTTGTTTGGTTTTTGAACATCACTTCTATTTTAGGAATGTTGATTTATTTGGTATTTTTTTCATCTTATTTTTCCAGATTTTTTCTCCATATCGATTGACCTGCTTGATGCGAGGTGTATTTCTCGTTTATCGATCCGTTCAAGCCTTAGACACCTTAAGCTAAGTTATAAATGAATATATACTTTCTCTATTGTTCTATGATGTACTTTTTAAGATTTTCTTTTGCTTTAGAAGTTTCTACTGACTTTTTGAATCTAGTTTATTCTTTGTACATGGATAATTGATGGGGCAATGGGTCATATACTTCAATATTAAGTTCGACCTTGAATCTTTACTAATTTCTTTGCTTTTCCCGGAGCATCTTCTGCCTTCTGATACTTTTCTGCTTGATTTTATTGGCTGGAGAGTCACTTACCTCAAACAGTGCTGAAGTTAATGATCTAGTTACGATCTTTTGATAGTTCTATTTTCATCAATAATCTTAACTTGACAATAATAAGTAAACAATAATTTTTAACCTTCACCAGATTCTCGATTCTGTTGAAGATTTAAGCTTGCATGAGCAAGCTATAATAAAGTCCCAATAGATATTAAATTTATTGAGATATTCAACAAATTTATATGTCCAATCTAGCAAACTACAGCCCCTACAATAAAACCTATAGGTTCATCTTATTCCAGAACCAGGCCTATCACTAAAAAAATAAAAGAAATGTTTCACCATGTGTCAAAACTAATATTAGGTATAGATCAACACCGAAAAAAATTCCTATTGACCCTGACCTACCAGCATTCTCATAAAATAATAGGAAAATCGACTTATTTGAACAAAATGAGTAATGTCCATAACCAACATTTTCAAGGCAGGCAAAATCAGCAATTTTCGAGCCATCATCTCCCATTAAATTGAAATCATCAGCACTATTTGAGAAAGAAAAAAGAATTGTTCATAAGAATTAAAGCTTTGAAAAGTTTAGAAATCAAGCAATCAACAAGCAAAATAAATAAATGGTAGACAGACTAATTGACACCAACTGTCAAGTCATTACCAATCATTCAACTCGAAAAGCATTTTCACAACACAAAAGATATCGAGATATCAGGAAGACTTACAATGGCCAGGGTAATAGAAATCAACCCCTTCATCTAGGCAAGCGCTAGCTCCTGTGCCCAACTTTGTCAGAATTCAACAAGGTTGGATTAGGTCCTAAATTCCTGGAAAAAGATCTCTCAATGCACTCAGCCCGATCTGTAACTAGAAGCAGGCTAATGAGCCCGAGAAAAAGTGATTTCTCAGTTCCATTATGATTTTCTAAATTATTCAATACGATAAATTTTATAAAGAAGTTTGAAAGAATTTTTTTTGTTGAGGAAAATGAATTAAAATCAATGCAAACTGTCTTGCTGCCTTCTCACCAAATTTTCCAGTTTGGAATATTCTTTGATAATTGGTCGGTATTTTTTATCCTTGGTATTCATTACTTTAGAATTCTCAAAGTGATCAATGAGACTATTTAATCCTTGAAGTCTAGCATAAGTCAACTCACATATCTAAATATATTCTAATAATACCTTTTCACTCCTAAACTTGAGCCATTTGGTGTTGTGAAAGTTCGAATAGAATCGATGTAGTTCTTCAGTGTCGATAAAGTTGATGAAGCCATAGCCAACATTACAAGAATTACGGTGATCACATGGTAGGTAAAGAAAATCAAAAGTATTCTCATGCTCTATTTCAATTTCTTATGATAATAATTTGACTGTGTATTTGTTAGGTATGTTTCTGATCATCAAGGTGGTTCTGGGATCATTTATAATGTTCTCAGCTTTTACCTAGTAGTTGGAACTTTCCAGTTGATAATCAAGTCTTACAAATCGATTAGAAAGATGATCTTCAGTACTAGCGAAGCTTTTTCGAGTCGATGAAGGTTCAGTAAAGTTTCTCCATAAGGCAGTGTTTTATTCACAGATTTCTTCCTCCACAATATGTTCTGTTGAATCTTCGCCTTCATTCCATTTACATAGGATTCCCTTCTGCTCGATCTAGCATAGAATAGAATTTGATAATGTTACTAAAATATCTGGAGATTGCTCTTTCGACCTTTTTGACTGTTGGCCTGACTTATTAACAGAAGTGTGCTCTTTACTTTGACTCTTCAGATTTTTTTTGCCGAGGGAAGGCTTCGAAATCAGCATTTTTGTGTTTCTTGAGGGGTTAGAGGTCTTAATAAAGCAGGATAGATTGTCTTTGGTGATATTGAAGGTAAACTTGTGTGATGGTTTGATTTCTGATGGGTTGTAAGTGGAACTAGAATGATTCTTCCGGTATTTCGCCTTAGTTCTTGAACTTAGCATGCAAAATAATTTAAAAGATAATGTAATCACATCATTCTGTAAAGTGGATCTAAGAGAGTGTTGGCACTTCTTTGCTTCATAGCTTTTTCTTTATAGAAAATAGTTACTATGGCTTATTTATTCCAATATTCTTTTCTTACCTGAAATATATTATTCAATTTGGATTTAATATATTTTGAAATTATTTTAAATTAATGTAAAAGATGGACATCTAAAAGCCATCTCCAGCTGAAACCCTTGATAAAAATCAAAACGAACCCCCTGTACACACTCTTCTCCTATGTATATGCCCAATTATTTAGAAATCAAATAAGCTTTGGGTCTACTAGACAGGGCAATAACCAACAAAGAAACCAGAAGTATTTCCAAGCTCAGTAGGCAAGTGAGGAAATATCATAACTTGATCCAATCCCATCATATCCTTGCAATCTACCAAACAGTAGGCTTTGAAGTGAATATGGACCTTCTAAAAGGATTTAAGGGTTATAATGATGGCTTTAAAGAAGCTTTTTAACTTAATAAAGGGCTACTAGGAAGAATAAATAAGGTACTAGAGTTAGAAATTCACTTGAAAATGTTCTTAGTGCTGATTTATTGGAGAGAAAACAAATATGATGAATGTCTATCAATGGTCAAGGAACTCTTGGATAAGATTCTCTCAGCAAATAAAAGATCTTTGGACAATTATGGGGCTATTCTTTATTTCTATTACTATAGAGTTTATGAAAAAACCAAAAGAGTTAATTAAATTAGGGAAGGGCTACTTGAGGCATACAATCGCTGTTGTGTTAGATATGATGAAATGGGTCAAGCTACCCTAGTGAACATCATTCTCAGAGACTATATCAACAATAACCAAATTGAAGCAGCCCATAATTTGATTGAAAAAACCTCCTTCCATGAAAACAAATCCAACAATGAATTTTGCAAATTTTTATTTTATACAGGAAGAGTCAAAGCAGTAAGAAGATAATATAATGATTCTCTCACAAGAATCAATCAAGCCATAAGAAAAAGCCCAGATAAGGCTAAAGGATTTAAAATTCAATGTCAGAAAGTTGCAATTGTTGTAGAGTTATTGCTAGGAGAAATTCCTAACAGGGAAATTTTTTCTGACTAACTCATCTTTAGCAATGCCTACCCTTATTATAAGTTGATTCAAGTTGTTCTAGAGGGATCCTTAGTTGATTTTGATAAATTGGTTTCTCAATACCGCGAGGTATTTCAAAAAGATCGACATTATACTTTGATTCTTAGACTCAACCAAATCGTTATCAGAATAGGGTTAAGGAAAATTTATCTCGCTTATTCAAGAATTTCACTTCAGGGTATTGCTGAGAAACTAAATATTAAAGAAGAGGATGTAGAATTTGTTGTGGCTAAAGCCTTACGAGATGGCATATTGAATGGGTAAATTGACCATGAAAATCAGATTTTAAGTATTGAAGGGGATCGTAATATTTATGTGACAAATGAGCCACAAGTCGCCCTCCATAAACGGATCAAATATTGTTTAGGTTTATACCATGAAACCCAAAAGGCTATCACTTATCCTGATATGAAAATGAACATTGAGGAGAATAAGGATGACCAAATTGATACCAGTGAGCTGCTAGGACTGCTCGACTTTGATGAATAAATGTGAAATATTCATAATGCATCTATATTTTTTACTATAATAAGATAAATTAATGGGTTAATGATCATCAATTGGATGAGGGCGTTAGGAAATATGGATAGGTAGTGGGAACTGTGGTCCAAATATTTAAAGTCCACCAGAATGCTATCACTAGCCATAAAATTTATAAAAGCAGCCATATTAGCTCAAAAGATAGGATCTTTCGGTGGAATAGCCCAACATTAAAGATAATCATAATAACGAGGAATATCATGAAAAAGGTAAAAGCAAAAATAAAGGATGTACCAGTAACAAAGGTCATTAAATAAAGGATACTCACAGCAAAAAGAGCATTAAATAGATTAACAGCACTATTAATATGATCCAGGGTGCTTTGTTCAGAGGAATCCTAAACAGATTGATTGTTTGTTGGCCGGTGCTCTTACTTTAAAACAGCCGATGATACTACCATTCCCAGGTTACTTGTTTTAAATTTGCTTCCTTCCATATTTCCACTAGCAGTATTATTGTGTTGTCTGTTCCCTTAACGATACTTGCTCCCTGTTTTCATGAGATTTTTGTGAAGGGTGTTGTTGAGATATTGAATGATAGATGAAACAGCTACTACCAGGCTTGTAATCATAAACATAAAGATAGTGCCTCTTTGAACATTATTGAAGACTACATCAGGTGTAGCAGAGGCGACAGACATTTAGTTGAATTATTTGAATTAATTTTATAAATTTGGATAATTGAAGATGTATGATAAGATCAAAATATTAATCTAAGTAGAACTTCCAATTGATTCAATATTGTTTAGTTGGTGCATATTTTTCTGTACTCATATTTTAAATAAATGAAAACAGTAGCAATAATCCTCTTATTAATAGAGATCTTTCTAGCACAAGCACAATCTAGTTAATCAATAAACCCCCAATAATCATCATAAAATCACTTCGAACATATTCTAGGCCAAAAACAGGAATCTTAATAAGACTCTTAGCAAAACAGTTTATATCATCTCACTATATCTAGCTTTGAAACATTCATTAAAGAACACCCGTATACTTTGCTTCTCTTCTATACAACTCACTGTCCCAGCTGTGGGGAAAGCATGACCTACAACCAAAAACTAGCATCATAACTATCTCAATAGAATACGTAATTTCAAATAGCAGCAGTAAATTGTAAGGAAGAAACGGAGCTAGTTTTTCAATCTTCAATTGTCCATCTACCTACCTTCATGTTCTTTATTCAGGGCTATGGCTACCAATATGATGGGAATAACGAACGTGATGCCATCAGGAAAGTTATGAACAAATTGAAACATCCACAAGTATCGTATATTGCTTCAGCTAAGGAAGCACTGCTACCTGCTTTGTTTATTTATGATTCAAATTTGAACTCTCCTCTCCGAATCCTGGAAGCATTTATCACAAATGTTCCTGTTTTTCAAATCAGATTTAGTGAAAAAGTTAAGGTTCAATACATCAATTAATATGAAGAGAAATATGATTATAATGGTCCTATAGAAAAGTAAAACATTCATGACATTGCTTATTGGTTCAAATCAGTCTCTCATGTTTGGGTAATAGACTTCGGAGGTGAAAAGGTTGATCCAGTGATGGAGAAAGCCCTTAAGAATTAGACTCCATTGTTGATTTTTGTTGATGTTAATTTTGTGAATTTCCACAAAATTCTCCCTTCACTTCACAGCTATTGCAAACAAAAAAAATAAATAGCTTGTGGTTTTATCCGCAAAAAAAAAAATTCTAGATATAATTCAATAGTTAGGACAGCTCAGTCTTGAAGAAACTTAATATGATTACCTTGTGTACTTTAAAACAGATGAACAGAAGTCTTATCAAGTTCCATTAGGTTAAGATATGCCAGTGGGAAAAATTTAAAAGTTTGTTTCTGAAGTTCAAGAAAGGATCGTCCAAGAGGAGGAACTCAATGTCATTGATTTATGAAATCATTTGATCTTTTATAACTAAGAAGTTACTAAAATCAAAATTTTTTAGGCGGGCATCAGCCAGACCAACCCTTTTCCGAAAAAGAAGCTAATTTCATGAGCTATTTCATCAGAGAACTTAGTTAAGACACTACCAGGAAAATTGCTGAAATAATATTTTTGACAAAATATTCATTTTGAGAAAATATTCATTTTTTTGAGTTGAGAGGTATTGGAAATAGTTAATTTATAACCAACCATTTCAGTTGATATATAGAGAGCTCATATATATTTCATAATTAAATAATCTTCATGGCAAGAACCAAACAAACAGCAAGGAAATCCACTGCCCAAAAAGTGCCCAGGAAACAACTCACCTCAGCTAAAATTGCAAGAAAGTCAGCCCCCATGGTGTCTGGAGTCAAGAAACCCCATCGATTCAAACCTGGAACAGTAGCTCTGAGAGAAATCAGAAAGTTCCAAAAAAGCGTAAGTGACTATTTAAAGGAGGTAAGCCATGAGGCTTATCTTTTTTCTTTGGCTTTTTTGATTGAGATTTTTAGACTGAACTTTTGATCAGGAAGCTTCCATTCCAGAGAATGGTCAAAGAAATTGCCATTGAATATAAGCAGGAAGTGAGATTCCAGTCCCAGGCCGTACTAGCACTCCAGGAAGCTGCTGAAGCCTACCTAGTGAGCTTGTTTGAAGATACTAACTTATGTGCTATTCATGCCAAAAGAGTGACCATTATGACTAAAGATCTGCAATTGGCCAAGAGAATCAGGGGAGATAGGTTCTGAGGACATGATCTGAACATTGATTAAATCAAATAATGAAATATTTGAGACTATTTTATTGTTATGTCTCTTTGCTAGATAACTGACGCTATAAAAATAATATTATTCATGAAAGGATAGCATAAAGAGTAGCCAATCTGATAGCAAGTCTTCTAGAATCTCGCTACATAACATTTCAGCTGTTATTAACCTAATAGCTTCATTTTATCATCTCAGTACATAATAAAACTATCAAGAGTAAAACAGTCAAAAAAAATAATTGAATTGAACCTAAAGATAGGCTGTGTTGCATTGTAGTTAAACACCACCTGACTATCAATGTCGTTGATATTTTGTTATTATTTAATTCATGATTGACTAAGAGCTTATAAGGTAGATAACTAACTCTGAAGAACATAATAAAATCTATAAACTCAATCTTGGGTGTCGAAACATAACTCAAATCAACAATCTCAAGCCATATCAGAAGCTTAGGTGCCTGATTCTAGATTTAAATCTTATCACCACCATAGAAAACCTAAAAACCTTGACTGATCTAAGGTAATTACACCTGGAGAACAATTAAATTCAAAAAATATCAGGATTGGACAACAACAAGGCTCTAACTGTTCTTAATTTAGCTTCTAATCACATACAAGTACGAATAAGGTTGAGTATAGAAAATTGATAATATCTCCCATCTCATCAAGCTAGAGACGCTCAAGCTAAGTGATAATAGTATTGATAAGCTAGCTGGATTAGAGTATTTAAAAGAATTAAAGATCCTTGATGTGAGTAGTAATTGCCTGATCTCAATTGATTCAATGCCAGCCTTCTCTAAGGTATCAATTATTCGCTATAACAGTTGTAAGTGCTTGACTTATCCCATAACAACATCAGTAAGGTTCCGAACAATATTTTTAACTCTTGTATTAAAATGACTAAGTTAAACCTCGCTCACAATCAAATAGCTTAGGTAAGCTATTTGGTAGCAATGCCCTCCCTCGAACAAGTTAACCTTAGTCATAATCTTTTGGTGCATTGCTAGCTTAATATACCTATGAAATATCTATAAATACTGGATATCTCATCAAATTCTATTTAATAACTGCCATCAATATCAACCAACTTCCCGTAGCTAATGAGTTTGAATATTTCATCAAACTTCATCACCAATTAAATGGAGCTAATTGAAGCTCTAGTTAACTGCACTACTATCACAGAAATTAACTTCTCAAACAATCCTATGGACAGCACTAACTTTGAAGAAACACTCCAGTTTCTACACAAATTTGACTATGTGAATGGAAAATGTATGCAAACAGCTGGGACCAAGTACTATTAGGAGACATCAGGAATAAAAAAAGAACTAATCAATAATTCAAACATCTATGAGGAAGATGATGAAGAAGATAGGAAAATCAAAATGTCAGGTTTTTATAATGAATAATTATAGGCGTACATGACTGGAATCAAACCAAATCGACCACAGTCTCCATTCGCGAAAAAAGTTGTAATTTTTCTTTCATAATATAGAAAAATTTAAATAATGGTGCAGTTTTGAATGATCTAGATAAGGCCTATCAGGAATTTAATTCTAATAATGAAAAAATTAAAGCTCTAAGGAATGAATACCAACATATATTGGAAAGTAATAATATACGTGTAGATACTCTAAGTGATAAAAAAGAAGATGATATTGCTCCCTTTCTTATCACTGAAAAACCAGCCGAAAAGGAAACAGCAAGACTTAGGAGTATAGAGAAAGAATTAAAAAAATAAAATGAAGCTAGTGTGAACAAGTGGAAATAACTCAAAAACAAAGAGAAAAATTTCAATATTAGGGATTTAAGCAAAAAAAAATCCGCTAGAGAGGGATCTAGCTCAAGATTCTCCCAAAAAATGATCTATCTAAAACTCAAGTACCACCCAAATGGAACAGCAATGACATCAATATGCTAAGGACATTGAATAGGCCAGTATCTCAGAAAAAGAAGGAACTCACCAGCTTAAAATGATTATATATGCATCATCACATTATTTTATTTTGGTAATCAGCAAACCATGTCCTCCTACAGCAACTATAAATCAATCAAAACTGAATCCACCCTGCCTCATGTGCTCTACCCTAAAAAAAGACCCTTTAACACAAAATCATTAGATTATACATCCAAACAAGTCAGTCTGTCTGCAGAAAAACTTGAAGGAAATATGATCAATCAGCCTGAGAGCTCAGATCGGAAATTTAGATACGGCAATAATGAGAAAAAGGGTGTAATGCTAGTCAAAAAAGTAAATAATTCACTCACTAAAAACATTAACTTCTAAAAACTGGAGTAATTGTCCCAGAAACAGTTACAGAAAACTTAAAATACTCAAAAAATCTCGGGAGAGAAGAGGAATAAGCAAATAGCCTCAATATACTTCCCGAAACCAAGAGCCATCAAAAATAATCGGATCAAAAATAATATCAATCATCGCAAAAAAGAATCAGAAATTCAAATAGTGCAGATGGAGCAAAAAGTCTAAATTGACCAACCTGAAGCATAGCTAGCAACCATTAGTGAATAATTAACCAAAAATAAAGTTATAACCAATCATGAATCAGAAAATCAATTATCATTATTGGAAAATTATCAAGCTTAAGCTAAAAAGGAAGTCTACAAAACCCTTACTCAACTAGAAATTCCCAACCGAATGGATAAGAGGAACTCACCCAGAAACAATCACACTTAATATATCAAAAGAGCTCAAAAAAGTGGTTAAGCAATCAAATCAAAACATCAAATGAATAGCACTTGGATGAGAGAAAATTATCAGCCTCATTTAGACCTGCTTAAACAAGTTGATAAGACGACACTAGTTTTCAAGAAATACAATAATGGAACATATTTTGGGCAATTTAATGCTTAAGGGGCTAAATAAGGACTTGGGATAATATTCTACAATAATGGTAAATTATTTGAGGGGTAATTTGTTCATGATGCCAAAAATGGATAGGGATATTAGCTATATCCAGATGGATCTTTTTATGTAGGTTCCTATCAAGAGGGTGTTAAATATGGAAAAGGTAGGTATTAGTGGCTCAATGGAGAAATCTATGATGGACAATGGAACCAAGGGAGAAAACATGGTAGTGGACTCTGGGAAGATAAAAAAACTGGTTCATCATACATGGGAGAGTGGAAACTCGGTACAATTGAGGGATTTGGTGTGTATATCGATGACAAGGGAACAAGATATGAAGGCTAATTCTGTGACTCTATGAAACATGGAAAGGGAACTTTACGATTGTAAAATGGATAGTGTTTTATTGGTTAATTCAGGAAAAATATCCCCAACGGTGAGGGAGAATATTATTGGGTCAATGGAGATCATTATAAAGGATATTTTTCAAATGGTTTGCGTCATGGAAAGGGAGTTCAAATACTCAGTGGTGGAACAGTCTATACTGGGGAGTTTAGAAATGATAAAAAATGTGGATTTGGATAGGAAAAATTTGCGGATGGGGTGGTATACATGGGGAATTTTGAAAATAATTATCGACATGGCTATGGTTAGCTATACTGTGAAGGAAAATCAATTTATAAGGGGTATTGGGTTAATAATAAGTCAGTAGAGGTTAGCTAAACTCCTATAATTATGGAAGATGAAAGATAAAATCTTGAGTCAATCATGGAAAGAAGAAGCAAGGAACAACTCATCCGAAAAAAGTCTAGTACAATTATTAATCGACATGCTTCATCAAAAAGATAATTGCTCAAGAAATCAAGCGTTAAGGAAATATTAAGGAAGAAAATTAGTTCGGAATATCAAACAGGAACACATAGTTTGGAAAAATAGCCGGAAAACACTTATAAAAGAGCATGTAAATGTCTGAAAAAGCATTGAGATATCAACAATTTTATATTCGAATCACAAATGATCTTCTGAGGCAGTTTTGAGAGTTTTCTTTTGAAGTGATGATTTCCTCCGCATAATGGAATTACTTCTCTATTTTTGACTGAGCTCATGAGCTTATTCTTTACTACAATGACTAAAAGTGACCCTTTTGTCGATAGTACCAAATTTCTTGCCAATTGGGAGTGAATTATATTGATTGCTATCATCATCTTTGTTACTATCTTCTTCCATTTGGTAGTGACTTCCTGTATGTGAGAATCTCTTCTTCTTGAGAATTTCAACTGAATCGACAGTTTTGGTTTTGGGAAGAGGATCTCTAACTTTGATTGGTGTCTTATTGGAGTTATTAAGTTCCTCTATTTCTTCTACTGAAAGATTATTTGATAATGACCTCAGCCTTTCAATTTTTTTTTCTTTTTCTGCAAAAATATAGTACATCCAAGATAGTGGTTTGTTTTACTATTCTTGTTGCTTATGATGCCTTTTAAGGAGTTCATTCTTGAGTTGGCCGTATTTATTTTCATACAATTTTACATATTGATCCAACTTGTATTTTTTTTCCCGATCATAATCTGAGTTTAAAAGTTCATATTCTTCCATTCTTCTCCTTGACGATAGAAGACACTTTTTCATGCTGCTAATCATTAAATCCACTAATCTTAGTCTCTCATTATCAAAATCAATGAACTCTTAACTAGATAATTCAAATTGGTACCTGATAATACCAGTTCGACTTTCTGCCTCCTCAATACACTAAGCAGCACTTTTGTAATCACCAACCTCAGCATAACACTGAGATTTATGCACCCAAAAATGGGTTAAATAGACACAGATGGAATGTTATTCCATATAGCGGAAAACATTATGTGGATCCTGGCATTGGCTGGCGTATTGAATGAAAGAAGACAATATTTCTGGTTAATTTTGGCCTGCAAGGGACTATTTTTTTGTAAACTACTCAAGGGACTGTAGTTACATTTTGAATTTTAATTATTGACTTTTTTGAATTTGACTATGCAATACTTTTCGAACAAAATTTTTGCATTTTAACTTAATGAATTCTTAGTTAAGAATTGGCCAAAGAAGTGTTTACTAAGAATTTTAATAACTTTACAACAGATAAAATATATTTATCATGTCTGAAGATAGTAAACCCCTCCTTAAAAGGAGATCCTATGCTACTTCCTTCAAAAAACAAAACAATCACAGATACATTCTTCACTCTTCAAGCAGTAATAGACCTAAATCCAATCAAAAAGATCAAGACACCACATCCATTCACCCTGAAAAAAAAAATAACAATTCCCACTCTGTCTTAGAAAAAGATAAGCCAGAAAAAACTAAATTTACTCATCGAAAAAATAGCTATTCATTATATTACAACAGTAAAAGAGAAGCCACTGAAACAGAAAAAAAAAATCCTGGATCTCTTTCCATCCAAGACTACAGGAGAAAAAACCAGAGAAATCGCATTTTTTCAAACTTAAAGACTAAAAGCAACATTGCCATATTTTTAAGAAAGGTTGAAGAAAGTGAATTAATTTTCAATGAACTATGCCGGGATGAAAAGTTTAATTCTGCTAGTGAAGGTACTTCTTCATCTAATTTAGTAATTATCAGTCTATTAAACTACAGCACTGACCTTAATCTGCCAATGCATTTTGCGAGATCTATTAAAATTTTGGCATAGTTTTATTTCTTGGTGGAAGAAATCCCCAAATCTTTATTTTACTATAATGAAGCCCGTGAGTGTGGTTTACTGCTCTCCAATGGTAACATCTTGATTTAGAGTTTAATTGGAATTGCAAAGTGCGCTAGTAAGGCAAATTTAGAAAACTAGGCAATCATATTCTTGAAAAAAGCGCTAGAATACTCATGGTTGTATGAAAAGCGAGAATTAGAATTGATTGTCTATGATGAAATCGGCAAAAAACATTATCATCTGGGATAAATCCAAAAGGCTAAAAAATATCATCAGCGCTACATTAGTGCTATTTGCTAGCCGGATGCCTCAGCCTACAAAATTCTTTCTAAGCAAAGAATCCTCAAAAATTAAGAGATCAATCTTGACCATAAATACAACACTATCAATAAATTGCTGTTAGTTTATTTAAAGGTGCCTTTAAAATCCTTAACTGACTTACCACCTATCAAAGGCTCACCTAATGAGACACCCCGCAGCTAGGTTGAAATCAGATCAAAATATCACCTTATTAATCAATAAATTGAGTCATAAATTAAAAAAATTCGAGAAAATTGGTTTTTTGGAGAAGAAATTGATGAACCTAATCTACCTTCAGATGACTGGACACTTCCCCTCAAAGCCAAAAAATATGCTTTTCTTGACTTTAAACTGAATCAACACCTAAAAAAGTACGGGAATAGGGTTGTCGTATCTTCAACTAATACTCGCAACAAGGGTGTTGAATTTAAAGAAACTTTAGAACAAAAAATATAAAGACGGTTAAAGCAGCCAGAGCTCGATGTAAATTGGTATGAGAAAATAGTTGGACAAATCAAGAGAGATCATAAAAATAAGCTCATTAATGTACGCAATAAAGTTTTTGTTAGGGGATACAATAAATTAGTCAAGACATCAGCAGAAGTACTCAAAGATTTGTACAATGAATTTTTTGTAGGAAGTTTTGATAGTGATAATTTTATCAATTGAACTGTTATTAATAAAGATAAAGCTGTTAGATGTAAATTTGATAAAAATTTTGTTAGAAATTTAAATGTTTAAGAAAAAAAAAACATTCAATCCTCCTAGCCAAAAAGCCCCAAAACCCAGAGTATAATGGACCACTGATTTTACTGATCCCAACAAGTATAAGCTATCTGAAGCCTAGATGATTCATAAAAAGGCTTCTTTGCAGTCGAAACACAGGGAATTAGCCAAATAGGAATTGGAAGAAAGAAGACGAAAATTATAAATGGGAGTGCTTGATGAGGAAACCCGAAAAGTCTATGAAACAGCTTTGCTATCAAAAAAAATAGATCTTAATCCTCCTATTAGGAAGTATTCAAACATCATTATGCAGAAATCTAAGTCAAATGATACAATATGAAAAGGAAAAGAAGTCAGCAGTTCACTCAGACACAACTGAATTAGCAAATCAAGAGCTCACATAGTTTGATTAAGAACTGAAATAAACTCAAGCATTCATTAAGAAAATTGAAAAAGCCAGGAAACAGAGCGAAATCCATAAGGCAGTCAGAATATTAGAAAACAAAAATTAAAATGACCCAATTCTCATACATCAAAAACAAATGAAAAAAGAAAAAATTCATGAAGGCTATGAAGATGAATGTCAGAAACAAGAAGAAGCTCTCTCTAACATTGGAGATACCATTAAATTTCTCTAAGAAAAGCTAGAGTTAAAAAAAGGCCCAAAAAAGACCGTAACCAATGAAGATATAACTTCATTAGAGGATCAGGGTCATCAGAAAAATGAATAGTAAATGCATGAGTAGCCAGCACACTCTCTTGAATTGACTCATCTTAACTTCTAAGTTGGAGATCAATAGCCTAAATAAGATGATGAATGTATGTAGACCATCAGGAGGATGAGAGAAATGATTGAGAGCAAGTAACACTTGTACAGTATAGGATCAGTCCAGTAAAAATAAAACACATACAGATAAAACAAACTATTATTCAGTGAGAATAATGAGGAAGATATGGAAATAGATTTCAACCTGACCATGAACGAAGACAATAGTCCCTCCTATAACTTGTATAGAAATGAACATAATGAAGAAGAAGAACTTGATAAAATCAAAGAATCATTATTTGCAGAAATAAATAGGATGAAAACCTGGAGTCTTTAAGATATTCCAGAGGAGGCCGAAGAAAATATCAGTCAAGCTCCCAACCAAATCAAAATTATTCCAAAACAAAAGTCTAAGTAACCAAATAAAAAAGTAGCCGATCCAAAATTTGCTCAGATTAAGAACATGATCAATGGCACTCGGCAGAATGTAGAAAAAATGAAAGTAGAATCAATTGGAATCTCAAAGAGCAATGATACTAATTTTGATTTTCGGGGAAGCATCAACATCAATAAAAACTTAATCAAATGATGTGTCTAATTCCTTAATCAATTAATTATGTTCTTCACTATTTCTTCAAAGGGAACATTCTTTGTTTCTGAAAGCTTAATGCTATTGACTTGGGAGTAGTGAGTCAGCAGCTTTTTAACTTTTGGGATCGTTACTAACTTCTTACTGTGGCTTTCAAGGAACTCAGATATGTATTCAACTGTAAAATTGATTTGTTCATCCTTTTAATAGTCAACACTTTCAATTCCAGTGAGAATTTTGTTTTTACTTTATTGAGTGTTCTTATGAATTATTTGGCTCACTTTATCCCATATCATATTAACAACTTTATCCTCTTCCTTAGTCAATAGCTGGCTAAATTCATCGAACTTTTTAATGCTGAGATCATAGACTTTGGCCACAGTTTCCTTTAAGTTGAGAATAATATTACTATGATTTTTTTGGAGCTTGTCATTGATGGGACTCACATTACTAAAGCACCTTGATGTTAACAAGTACATCAGTTCAACTTCTAAGCGAGATTAGGATGATGCTTTGACCTTTTCCAAGGGACTAATGATCTAATGTAAAATAAGTTAGGTTTTCAAGCATTCTAGATATGTTTCTTGAGCCCATTCGTAAAGTTCATTTTCACTCTTATCTACTTCTAACTGGATTTTCTTGACCTCATTGGTCGTAACTCTTTCAAATTTAGGCGCCTTATACTTTGAACCCATTT
>CASCJZ010000382.1:0-77330 GCA_949152475.1 Terebella lapidaria
GTTAATTTATTCAGCGAGTATTTTCGGCTAACAGTTAGTCTAGGTACATAGTACATTGTGACATAATATGGGGCCGTTTCTGAGAGTTAATTTTTTGACCCCATGTTATAGCATAGGCGCTCATCGTATTTTATAATGGGGCATATCGTAAATTTCAAGTTAATTTATTCAGCGAGTATTTTCGGCTAACAGTTAGTCTAGGTACGTAGTACATTGTGACATAATATGGGGCCGTTTCTGAGAGTTAATTTTTTGACCCCATGTTATAGCATAGGCGCTCATCGTATTTTATAATGGGGCATATCGTAAATTTCAAGTTAATTTATTCAGCGAGTATTTTCGGCTAACAGTTAGTCTAGGTACATAGTACATTGTGACATAATATGGGGCCGTTTCTGAGAGTTAATTTTTTGACCCCATGTTATAGCATAGGCGCTCATCGTATTTTATAATGGGGCATATCGTAAATTTCAAGTTAATTTATTCAGCGAGTATTTTCGGCTAACAGTTAGTCTAGGTACATAGTACATTGTGACATAATATGGGGCCGTTTCTGAGAGTTAATTTTTTGACCCCATGTTATAGCATAGGCGCTCATCGTATTTTATAATGGGGCATATCGTAAATTTCAAGTTAATTTATTCAGCGAGTATTTTCGGCTAACAGTTAGTCTAGGTACATAGTACATTGTGACATAATATGGGGCCGTTTCTGAGAGTTAATTTTTTGACCCCATGTTATAGCATAGGCGCTCATCGTATTTTATAATGGGGCATATCGTAAATTTCAAGTTAATTTATTCAGCGAGTATTTTCGGCTAACAGTTAGTCTAGGTACATAGTACATTGTGACATAATATGGGGCCGTTTCTGAGAGTTAATTTTTTGACCCCATGTTATAGCATAGGCGCTCATCGTATTTTATAATGGGGCATATCGTAAATTTCAAGTTAATTTATTCAGCGAGTATTTTCGGCTAACAGTTAGTCTAGGTACATAGTACATTGTGACATAATATGGGGCCGTTTCTGAGAGTTAATTTTTTGACCCCATGTTATAGCATAGGCGCTCATCGTATTTTATAATGGGGCATATCGTAAATTTCAAGTTAATTTATTCAGCGAGTATTTTCGGCTAACAGTTAGTCTAGGTACATAGTACATTGTGACATAATATGGGGCCGTTTCTGAGAGTTAATTTTTTGACCCCATGTTATAGCATAGGCGCTCATCGTATTTTATAATGGGGCATATCGTAAATTTCAAGTTAATTTATTCAGCGAGTATTTTCGGCTAACAGTTAGTCTAGGTACATAGTACATTGTGACATAATATGGGGCCGTTTCTGAGAGTTAATTTTTTGACCCCATGTTATAGCATAGGCGCTCATCGTATTTTATAATGGGGCATATCGTAAATTTCAAGTTAATTTATTCAGCGAGTATTTTCGGCTAACAGTTAGTCTAGGTACATAGTACATTGTGACATAATATGGGGCCGTTTCTGAGAGTTAATTTTTTGACCCCATGTTATAGCATAGGCGCTCATCGTATTTTATAATGGGGCATATCGTAAATTTCAAGTTAATTTATTCAGCGAGTATTTTCGGCTAACAGTTAGTCTAGGTACATAGTACATTGTGACATAATATGGGGCCGTTTCTGAGAGTTAATTTTTTGACCCCATGTTATAGCATAGGCGCTCATCGTATTTTATAATGGGGCATATCGTAAATTTCAAGTTAATTTATTCAGCGAGTATTTTCGGCTAACAGTTAGTCTAGGTACATAGTACATTGTGACATAATATGGGGCCGTTTCTGAGAGTTAATTTTTTGACCCCATGTTATAGCATAGGCGCTCATCGTATTTTATAATGGGGCATATCGTAAATTTCAAGTTAATTTATTCAGCGAGTATTTTCGGCTAACAGTTAGTCTAGGTACATAGTACATTGTGACATAATATGGGGCCGTTTCTGAGAGTTAATTTTTTGACCCCATGTTATAGCATAGGCGCTCATCGTATTTTATAATGGGGCATATCGTAAATTTCAAGTTAATTTATTCAGCGAGTATTTTCGGCTAACAGTTAGTCTAGGTACATAGTACATTGTGACATAATATGGGGCCGTTTCTGAGAGTTAATTTTTTGACCCCATGTTATAGCATAGGCGCTCATCGTATTTTATAATGGGGCATATCGTAAATTTCAAGTTAATTTATTCAGCGAGTATTTTCGGCTAACAGTTAGTCTAGGTACATAGTACATTGTGACATAATATGGGGCCGTTTCTGAGAGTTAATTTTTTGACCCCATGTTATAGCATAGGCGCTCATCGTATTTTATAATGGGGCATATCGTAAATTTCAAGTTAATTTATTCAGCGAGTATTTTCGGCTAACAGTTAGTCTAGGTACATAGTACATTGTGACATAATATGGGGCCGTTTCTGAGAGTTAATTTTTTGACCCCATGTTATAGCATAGGCGCTCATCGTATTTTATAATGGGGCATATCGTAAATTTCAAGTTAATTTATTCAGCGAGTATTTTCGGCTAACAGTTAGTCTAGGTACATAGTACATTGTGACATAATATGGGGCCGTTTCTGAGAGTTAATTTTTTGACCCCATGTTATAGCATAGGCGCTCATCGTATTTTATAATGGGGCATATCGTAAATTTCAAGTTAATTTATTCAGCGAGTATTTTCGGCTAACAGTTAGTCTAGGTACATAGTACATTGTGACATAATATGGGGCCGTTTCTGAGAGTTAATTTTTTGACCCCATGTTATAGCATAGGCGCTCATCGTATTTTATAATGGGGCATATCGTAAATTTCAAGTTAATTTATTCAGCGAGTATTTTCGGCTAACAGTTAGTCTAGGTACATAGTACATTGTGACATAATATGGGGCCGTTTCTGAGAGTTAATTTTTTGACCCCATGTTATAGCATAGGCGCTCATCGTATTTTATAATGGGGCATATCGTAAATTTCAAGTTAATTTATTCAGCGAGTATTTTCGGCTAACAGTTAGTCTAGGTACATAGTACATTGTGACATAATATGGGGCCGTTTCTGAGAGTTAATTTTTTGACCCCATGTTATAGCATAGGCGCTCATCGTATTTTATAATGGGGCATATCGTAAATTTCAAGTTAATTTATTCAGCGAGTATTTTCGGCTAACAGTTAGTCTAGGTACATAGTACATTGTGACATAATATGGGGCCGTTTCTGAGAGTTAATTTTTTGACCCCATGTTATAGCATAGGCGCTCATCGTATTTTATAATGGGGCATATCGTAAATTTCAAGTTAATTTATTCAGCGAGTATTTTCGGCTAACAGTTAGTCTAGGTACATAGTACATTGTGACATAATATGGGGCCGTTTCTGAGAGTTAATTTTTTGACCCCATGTTATAGCATAGGCGCTCATCGTATTTTATAATGGGGCATATCGTAAATTTCAAGTTAATTTATTCAGCGAGTATTTTCGGCTAACAGTTAGTCTAGGTACATAGTACATTGTGACATAATATGGGGCCGTTTCTGAGAGTTAATTTTTTGACCCCATGTTATAGCATAGGCGCTCATCGTATTTTATAATGGGGCATATCGTAAATTTCAAGTTAATTTATTCAGCGAGTATTTTCGGCTAACAGTTAGTCTAGGTACATAGTACATTGTGACATAATATGGGGCCGTTTCTGAGAGTTAATTTTTTGACCCCATGTTATAGCATAGGCGCTCATCGTATTTTATAATGGGGCATATCGTAAATTTCAAGTTAATTTATTCAGCGAGTATTTTCGGCTAACAGTTAGTCTAGGTACATAGTACATTGTGACATAATATGGGGCCGTTTCTGAGAGTTAATTTTTTGACCCCATGTTATAGCATAGGCGCTCATCGTATTTTATAATGGGGCATATCGTAAATTTCAAGTTAATTTATTCAGCGAGTATTTTCGGCTAACAGTTAGTCTAGGTACATAGTACATTGTGACATAATATGGGGCCGTTTCTGAGAGTTAATTTTTTGACCCCATGTTATAGCATAGGCGCTCATCGTATTTTATAATGGGGCATATCGTAAATTTCAAGTTAATTTATTCAGCGAGTATTTTCGGCTAACAGTTAGTCTAGGTACATAGTACATTGTGACATAATATGGGGCCGTTTCTGAGAGTTAATTTTTTGACCCCATGTTATAGCATAGGCGCTCATCGTATTTTATAATGGGGCATATCGTAAATTTCAAGTTAATTTATTCAGCGAGTATTTTCGGCTAACAGTTAGTCTAGGTACATAGTACATTGTGACATAATATGGGGCCGTTTCTGAGAGTTAATTTTTTGACCCCATGTTATAGCATAGGCGCTCATCGTATTTTATAATGGGGCATATCGTAAATTTCAAGTTAATTTATTCAGCGAGTATTTTCGGCTAACAGTTAGTCTAGGTACATAGTACATTGTGACATAATATGGGGCCGTTTCTGAGAGTTAATTTTTTGACCCCATGTTATAGCATAGGCGCTCATCGTATTTTATAATGGGGCATATCGTAAATTTCAAGTTAATTTATTCAGCGAGTATTTTCGGCTAACAGTTAGTCTAGGTACATAGTACATTGTGACATAATATGGGGCCGTTTCTGAGAGTTAATTTTTTGACCCCATGTTATAGCATAGGCGCTCATCGTATTTTATAATGGGGCATATCGTAAATTTCAAGTTAATTTATTCAGCGAGTATTTTCGGCTAACAGTTAGTCTAGGTACATAGTACATTGTGACATAATATGGGGCCGTTTCTGAGAGTTAATTTTTTGACCCCATGTTATAGCATAGGCGCTCATCGTATTTTATAATGGGGCATATCGTAAATTTCAAGTTAATTTATTCAGCGAGTATTTTCGGCTAACAGTTAGTCTAGGTACATAGTACATTGTGACATAATATGGGGCCGTTTCTGAGAGTTAATTTTTTGACCCCATGTTATAGCATAGGCGCTCATCGTATTTTATAATGGGGCATATCGTAAATTTCAAGTTAATTTATTCAGCGAGTATTTTCGGCTAACAGTTAGTCTAGGTACATAGTACATTGTGACATAATATGGGGCCGTTTCTGAGAGTTAATTTTTTGACCCCATGTTATAGCATAGGCGCTCATCGTATTTTATAATGGGGCATATCGTAAATTTCAAGTTAATTTATTCAGCGAGTATTTTCGGCTAACAGTTAGTCTAGGTACATAGTACATTGTGACATAATATGGGGCCGTTTCTGAGAGTTAATTTTTTGACCCCATGTTATAGCATAGGCGCTCATCGTATTTTATAATGGGGCATATCGTAAATTTCAAGTTAATTTATTCAGCGAGTATTTTCGGCTAACAGTTAGTCTAGGTACATAGTACATTGTGACATAATATGGGGCCGTTTCTGAGAGTTAATTTTTTGACCCCATGTTATAGCATAGGCGCTCATCGTATTTTATAATGGGGCATATCGTAAATTTCAAGTTAATTTATTCAGCGAGTATTTTCGGCTAACAGTTAGTCTAGGTACATAGTACATTGTGACATAATATGGGGCCGTTTCTGAGAGTTAATTTTTTGACCCCATGTTATAGCATAGGCGCTCATCGTATTTTATAATGGGGCATATCGTAAATTTCAAGTTAATTTATTCAGCGAGTATTTTCGGCTAACAGTTAGTCTAGGTACATAGTACATTGTGACATAATATGGGGCCGTTTCTGAGAGTTAATTTTTTGACCCCATGTTATAGCATAGGCGCTCATCGTATTTTATAATGGGGCATATCGTAAATTTCAAGTTAATTTATTCAGCGAGTATTTTCGGCTAACAGTTAGTCTAGGTACATAGTACATTGTGACATAATATGGGGCCGTTTCTGAGAGTTAATTTTTTGACCCCATGTTATAGCATAGGCGCTCATCGTATTTTATAATGGGGCATATCGTAAATTTCAAGTTAATTTATTCAGCGAGTATTTTCGGCTAACAGTTAGTCTAGGTACATAGTACATTGTGACATAATATGGGGCCGTTTCTGAGAGTTAATTTTTTGACCCCATGTTATAGCATAGGCGCTCATCGTATTTTATAATGGGGCATATCGTAAATTTCAAGTTAATTTATTCAGCGAGTATTTTCGGCTAACAGTTAGTCTAGGTACATAGTACATTGTGACATAATATGGGGCCGTTTCTGAGAGTTAATTTTTTGACCCCATGTTATAGCATAGGCGCTCATCGTATTTTATAATGGGGCATATCGTAAATTTCAAGTTAATTTATTCAGCGAGTATTTTCGGCTAACAGTTAGTCTAGGTACATAGTACATTGTGACATAATATGGGGCCGTTTCTGAGAGTTAATTTTTTGACCCCATGTTATAGCATAGGCGCTCATCGTATTTTATAATGGGGCATATCGTAAATTTCAAGTTAATTTATTCAGCGAGTATTTTCGGCTAACAGTTAGTCTAGGTACATAGTACATTTGTGACATAATATGGGGCCGTTTCTGAGAGTTAATTTTTTGACCCCATGTTATAGCATAGGCGCTCATCGTATTTTATAATGGGGCATATCGTAAATTTTAAGTTAATTTATTCAGCGAGTATTTTCGGCTAACAGTTAGTCTAGGTACATAGTACATTGTGACATAATATGGGGCCGTTTCTGAGAGTTAATTTTTTGACCCCATGTTATAGCATAGGCGCTCATCGTATTTTATAATGGAGCATATCGTAAATTTCAAGTTAATTTATTCAGCGAGTATTTTCGGCTAACAGTTAGTCTAGGTACATAGTACATTGTGACATAATATGGGGCCGTTTCTGAGAGTTAATTTTTTGACCCCATGTTATAGCATAGGCGCTCATCGTATTTTATAATGGGGCATATCGTAAATTTCAAGTTAATTTATTCAGCGAGTATTTTCGGCTAACAGTTAGTCTAGGTACATAGTACATTGTGACATAATATGGGGCCGTTTCTGAGAGTTAATTTTTTGACCCCATGTTATAGCATAGGCGCTCATCGTATTTTATAATGGGGCATATCGTAAATTTGAAGTTAATTTATTCAGCGAGTATTTTCGGCTAACAGTTAGTCTAGGTACATAGTACATTGTGACATAATATGGGGCCGTTTCTGAGAGTTAATTTTTTGACCCCATGTTATAGCATAAGCGCTCATCGTATTTTATAATGGGGAATATCGTAAATTTCAAGTTAATTTATTCAGCGAGTATTTTCGGCTAACAGTTAGTCTAGGTACATAGTACATTGTGACATAATATGGGGCCGTTTCTGAGAGTTAATTTTTTGACCCCATGTTATAGCATAGGCGCTCATCGTATTTTATAATGGGGCATATCGTAAATTTTAAGTTAATTTATTCAGCGAGTATTTTCGGCTAACAGTTAGTCTAGGTACATAGTACATTGTGACATAATATGGGGCCGTTTCTGAGAGTTAATTTTTTGACCCCATGTTATAGCATAGGCGCTCATCGTATTTTATAATGGGGCATATCGTAAATTTTAAGTTAATTTATTCAGCGAGTATTTTCGGCTAACAGTTAGTCTAGGTACATAGTACATTGTGACATAATATGGGGCCGTTTCTGAGAGTTAATTTTTTGACCCCATGTTATAGCATAGGCGCTCATCGTATTTTATAATGGGGCATATCGTAAATTTCAAGTTAATTTATTCAGCGAGTATTTTCGGCTAACAGTTAGCCTAGGTACATAGTACATTGTGACATAATATGGGGCCGTTTCTGAGAGTTAATTTTTTGACCCCATGTTATAGCATAGGCGCTCATCGTATTTTATAATGGGGCATATCGTAAATTTCAAGTTAATTTATTCAGCGAGTATTTTCGGCTAACAGTTAGTAAAGGTACATAGTACATTGTGACATAATATGGGGCCGTTTCTGAGAGTTAATTTTTTGACCCCATGTTATAGCATAGGCGCTCATCGTATTTTATAATGGGGCATATCGTAAATTTTAAGTTAATTTATTCAGCGAGTATTTTCGGCTAACAGTTAGTCTAGGTACATAGTACATTGTGACATAATATGGGGCCGTTTCTGAGAGTTAATTTTTTGACCCCATGTTATAGCATAGGCGCTCATCGTATTTTATAATGGGGCATATCGTAAATTTCAAGTTAATTTATTCAGCGAGTATTTTCGGCTAACAGTTAGTCTAGGTACATAGTACATTGTGACATAATATAGGGCCGTTTCTGAGAGTTAATTTTTTGACCCCATGTTATAGCATAGGCGCTCATCGTATTTTATAATGGGGCATATCGTAAATTTTAAGTTAATTTATTCAGCGAGTATTTTCGGCTAACAGTTAGTCTAGGTACATAGTACATTGTGACATAATATGGGGCCGTTTCTGAGAGTTAATTTTTTGACCCCATGTTATAGCATAGGCGCTCATCGTATTTTATAATGGGGCATATCGTAAATTTCAAGTTAATTTATTCAGCGAGTATTTTCGGCTAGCAGTTAGTCTAGGTACATAGTACATTGTGACATAATATGGGGCCGTTTCTGAGAGTTAATTTTTTGACCCCATGTTATAGCATAGGCGCTCATCGTATTTTATAATGGGGCATATCGTAAATTTTAAGTTAATTTATTCAGCGAGTATTTTCGGCTAACAGTTAGTCTAGGTACATAGTACATTGTGACATAATATGGGGCCGTTTCTGAGAGTTAATTTTTTGACCCCATGTTATAGCATAGGCGCTCATCGTATTTTATAATGGGGCATATCGTAAATTTTAAGTTAATTTATTCAGCGAGTATTTTCGGCTAACAGTTAGTGTAGGTACATAGTACATTGTGACATAATATGGGGCCGTTTCTGAGAGTTAATTTTTTGACCCCATGTTATAGCATAGGCGCTCATCGTATTTTATAATGGGGCATATCGTAAATTTCAAGTTAATTTATTCAGCGAGTATTTTCGGCTAACAGTTAGTCTAGGTACATAGTACATTGTGACATAATATGGGGCCGTTTCTGAGAGTTAATTTTTTGACCCCATGTTATAGCATAGGCGCTCATCGTATTTTATAATGGGGCATATCGTAAATTTCAAGTTAATTTATTCAGCGAGTATTTTCGGCTAACAGTTAGTCTAGGTACATAGTACATTGTGACATAATATGGGGCCGTTTCTGAGAGTTAATTTTTTGACCCCATGTTATAGCATAGGCGCTCATCGTATTTTATAATGGGGCATATCGTAAATTTGAAGTTAATTTATTCAGCGAGTATTTTCGGCTAACAGTTAGTCTAGGTACATAGTACATTGTGACATAATATGGGGCCGTTTCTGAGAGTTAATTTTTTGACCCCATGTTATAGCATAGGCGCTCATCGTATTTTATAATGGGGCATATCGTAAATTTTAAGTTAATTTGTTCAGCGAGTATTTTCGGCTAACAGTTAGTCTAGGTACATAGTACATTGTGACATAATATGGGGCCGTTTCTGAGAGTTAATTTTTTGACCCCATGTTATAGCATAGGCGCTCATCGTATTTTATAATGGGGCATATCGTAAATTTTAAGTTAATTTATTCAGCGAGTATTTTCGGCTAACAGTTAGTCTAGGTACATAGTACATTGTGACATAATATGGGGCCGTTTCTGAGAGTTAATTTTTTGACCCCATGTTATAGCATAGGCGCTCATCATATTTTATAATGGGGCATATCGTAAATTTCAAGTTAATTTATTCAGCAAGTATTTTCGGCTAACAGTTAGTCTAGATACATAGTACATTGTGACATAATATGGGGCCGTTTCTGAGAGTTAATTTTTTGACCCCATGTTATAGCATAGGCGCTCATCGTATTTTATAATGGGGCATATCGTAAATTTCAAGTTAATATATTCAGCGAGTATTTTCGGCTAACAGTTAGTAAAGGTACATAGTACATTGTGACATAATATGGGGCCGTTTCTGAGAGTTAATTTTTTGACCCCATGTTATAGCATAGGCGCTCATCGTATTTTATAATGGGGCATATCGTAAATTTTAAGTTAATTTATTCAGCGAGTATTTTCGGCTAACAGTTAGTCTAGGTACATAGTACATTGTGACATAATATGGGGCCGTTTCTGAGAGTTAATTTTTTGACCCCATGTTATAGCATAGGCGCTCATCGTATTTTATAATGGGGCATATCGTAAATTTCAAGTTAATTTATTCAGCGAGTATTTTCGGCTAACAGTTAGTCTAGGTACATAGTACATTGTGACATAATATGGGGCCGCTTCTGAGAGTTAATTTTTTGACCCCATGTTATAGCATAGGCGCTCATCGTATTTTATAATGGGGCATATCGTAAATTTTAAGTTAATTTATTCAGCGAGTATTTTCGGCTAACAGTTAGTCTAGGTACATAGTACATTGTGACATAATATGGGGCCGTTTCTGAGAGTTAATTTTATGACCCCATGTTATAGCATAGGCGCTCATCGTATTTTATAATGGGGCATATCGTAAATTTTAAGTTAATTTATTCAGCGAGTATTTTCGGCTAACAGTTAGTCTAGGTACATAGTACATTGTGACATAATATGGGGCCGTTTCTGAGAGTTAATTTTTTGACCCCATGTTATAGCATAGGCGCTCATCGTATTTTATAATGGGGCATATCGTAAATTTCAAGTTAATTTATTCAGCGAGTATTTTCGGCTAACAGTTAGTCTAGGTACATAGTACATTGTGACATAATATGGGGCCGTTTCTGAGTGTTAATTTTTTGACCCCATGTTATAGCATAGGCGCTCATCGTATTTTATAATGGGGCATATCGTAAATTTCAAGTTAATTTATTCAGCGAGTATTTTCGGCTAACAGTTAGTCTAGGTACATAGTACATTGTGACATAATATGGGGCCGTTTCTGAGAGTTAATTTTTTGACCCCATGTTATAGCATAGGCGCTCATCATATTTTATAATGGGGCATATCGTAAATTTCAAGTTAATTTATTCAGCGAGTATTTTCGGCTAACAGTTAGTCTAGATACATAGTACATTGTGACATAATATGGGGCCGTTTCTGAGAGTTAATTTTTTGACCCCATGTTATAGCATAGGCGCTCATCGTATTTTATAATGGGGCATATCGTAAATTTCAAGTTAATATATTCAGCGAGTATTTTCGGCTAACAGTTAGTAAAGGTACATAGTACATTGTGACATAATATGGGGCCGTTTCTGAGAGTTAATTTTTTGACCCCATGTTATAGCATAGGCGCTCATCGTATTTTATAATGGGGCATATCGTAAATTTTAAGTTAATTTATTCAGCGAGTATTTTCGGCTAACAGTTAGTCTAGGTACATAGTACATTGTGACATAATATGGGGCCGTTTCTGAGAGTTAATTTTTTGACCCCATGTTATAGCATAGGCGCTCATCGTATTTTATAATGGGGCATATCGTAAATTTCAAGTTAATTTATTCAGCGAGTATTTTCGGCTAACAGTTAGTCTAGGTACATAGTACATTGTGACATAATATGGGGCCGCTTCTGAGAGTTAATTTTTTGACCCCATGTTATAGCATAGGCGCTCATCGTATTTTATAATGGGGCATATCGTAAATTTTAAGTTAATTTATTCAGCGAGTATTTTCGGCTAACAGTTAGTCTAGGTACATAGTACATTGTGACATAATATGGGGCCGTTTCTGAGAGTTAATTTTATGACCCCATGTTATAGCATAGGCGCTCATCGTATTTTATAATGGGGCATATCGTAAATTTTAAGTTAATTTATTCAGCGAGTATTTTCGGCTAACAGTTAGTCTAGGTACATAGTACATTGTGACATAATATGGGGCCGTTTCTGAGAGTTAATTTTTTGACCCCATGTTATAGCATAGGCGCTCATCGTATTTTATAATGGGGCATATCGTAAATTTCAAGTTAATTTATTCAGCGAGTATTTTCGGCTAACAGTTAGTCTAGGTACATAGTACATTGTGACATAATATGGGGCCGTTTCTGAGAGTTAATTTTTTGACCCCATGTTATAGCATAGGCGCTCATCGTATTTTATAATGGGGCATATCGTAAATTTTAAGTTAATTTATTCAGCGAGTATTTTCGGCTAACAGTTAGTCTAGGTAACTGTTATAGCATAGGCGCTCATCGTATTTTATAATGGGGCATATCGTAAATTTTAAGTTAATTTATTCAGCGAGTATTTTCGGCTAACAGTTAGTCTAGGTACATAGTACATTGTGACATAATATGGGGCCGTTTCTGAGAGTTAATTTTTTGACCCCATGTTATAGCATAGGCGCTCATCGTATTTTATAATGGGGCATATCGTAAATTTCAAGTTAATTTATTCAGCGAGTATTTTCGGCTAACAGTTAGTCTAGGTACATAGTACATTGTGACATAATATGGGGCCGTTTCTGAGAGTTAATTTTTTGACCCCATGTTATAGCATAGGCGCTCATCGTATTTTATAATGAGGCATATCGTAAATTTCAAGTTAATTTATTCAGCGAGTATTTTCGGCTAACAGTTAGTCTAGGTACATAGTACATTGTGACATAATATGGGGCCGTTTCTGAGAGTTAATTTTTTGACCCCATGTTATAGCATAGGCGCTCATCGTATTTTATAATGGGGCATATCGTAAATTTTAAGTTAATTTATTCAGCGAGTATTTTCGGCTAACAGTTAGTCTAGGTACATAGTACATTGTGACATAATATGGGGCCGTTTCTGAGAGTTAATTTTTTGACCCCATGTTATAGCATAGGCGCTCATCGTATTTTATAATGGGGCATATCGTAAATTTCAAGTTAATTTATTCAGCGAGTATTTTCGGCTAACAGTTAGTCTAGGTACATAGTACATTGTGACATAATATGGGGCCGTTTCTGAGAGTTAATTTTTTGACCCTATGTTATAACATAGGCGCTCATTGTATTTTATAATGGGGCATATCGTAAATTTTAAGTTAATTTATTCAGCGAGTATTTTCGGCTAACAGTTAGTCTAGGTACATAGTACATTGTGACATAATATGGGGCCGTTTCTGAGAGTTAATTTTTTGACCCCATGTTATAGCATAGGCGCTCATCGTATTTTATAATGGGGCATATCGTAAATTTCAAGTTAATTTATTCAGCGAGTATTTTCGGCTAACAGTTAGTCTAGGTACATAGTACATTGTGACATAATATGGGGCCGTTTCTGAGAGTTAATTTTTTGACCCCATGTTATAGCATAGGCGCTCATCGTATTTTATAATGGGGCATATCGTAAATTTCAAGTTAATTTATTCAGCGAGTATTTTCGGCTAACAGTTAGTCTAGGTACATAGTACATTGTGACATAATATGGGGCCGTTTCTGAGAGTTAATTTTTTGACCCCATGTTATAGCATAGGCGCTCATCGTATTTTATAATGGAGCATATCGTAAATTTTAAGTTAATTTATTCAGCGAGTATTTTCGGCTAACAGTTAGTTTAGGTACATAGTACATTGTGACATAATATGGGGCCGTTTCTGAGAGTTAATTTTTTGACCCCATGTTATAGCATAGGCGCTCATCGTATTTTATAATGGGGCATATCGTAAATTTCAAGTTAATTTATTCAGCGAGTATTTTCGGCTAACAGTTAGTCTAGGTACATAGTACATTGTGACATAATATGGGGCCGTTTCTGAGAGTTAATTTTTTGACCCCATGTTATAGCATAGGCGCTCATCGTATTTTATAATGGGGCATATCGTAAATTTCAAGTTAATTTATTCAGCGAATATTTTCGGCTAACAGTTAGTCTAGGTACATAGTACATTGTGACATAATATGGGGCCCTTTCTGAGAGTTAATTTTTTGACCCCATGTTATAGCATAGGCGCTCATCGTATTTTATAATGGGGCATATCGTAAATTTTAAGTTAATTTATTCAGCGAGTATTTTCGGCTAACAGTTAGTCTAGGTACATAGTACATTGTGACATAATATGGGGCCGTTTTTGAGAGTTAATTTTTTGACCCCATGTTATAGCATAGGCGCTCATCGTATTTTATAATGGGGCATATCGTAAATTTGAAGTTAATTTATTCAGCGAGTATTTTCGGCTAACAGTTAGTCTAGGTACATAGTACATTGTGACATAATATGGGGCCGTTTCTGAGAGTTAATTTTTTGACCCCATGTTATAGCATAGGCGCTCATCGTATTTTATAATGGGGCATATCGTAAATTTCAAGTTAATTTATTCAGCGAGTATTTTCGGCTAACAGTTAGTTTAGGTACATAGTACATTGTGACATAATATGGGGCCGTTTCTGAGAGTTAATTTTTTGACCCCATGTTATAGCATAGGCGCTCATCGTATTTTATAATGGGGCATATCGTAAATTTCAAGTTAATTTATTCAGCGAGTATTTTCGGCTAACAGTTAGTCTAGGTACATAGTACATTGTGACATAATATGGGGCCGTTTCTGAGAGTTAATTTTTTGACCCCATGTTATAGCATAGGCGCTCATCGTATTTTATAATGGGGCATATCGTAAATTTTAAGTTAATTTATTCAGCGAGTATTTTCGGCTAACAGTTAGTCTAGGTACATAGTACATTGTGACATAATATGGGGCCGTTTCTGAGAGTTAATTTTTTGACCCCATGTTATAGCATAGGCGCTCATCGTATTTTATAATGGGGCATATCGTAAATTTCAAGTTAATTTATTCAGCGAGTATTTTCGGCTAACAGTTAGTCTAGGTACATAGTACATTGTGACATAATATGGGGCCGTTTCTGAGAGTTAATTTTTTGACCCCATGTTATAGCATAGGCGCTCATCGTATTTTATAAAGGAGCATATCGTAAATTTTAAGTTAATTTATTCAGCGAGTATTTTCGGCTAACAGTTAGTCTAGGTACATAGTACATTGTGACATAATATGGGGCCGTTTCTGAGAGTTAATTTTTTGACCCCATGTTATAGCATAGGCGCTCATCGTATTTTATAATGGGGCATATCGTAAATTTCAAGTTAATTTATTCAGCGAGTATTTTCGGCTAACAGTTAGTCTAGGTACATAGTACATTGTGACATAATATGGGGCCGTTTCTGAGAGTTAATTTTTTGACCCCATGTTATAGCATAGGCGCTCATCGTATTTTATAATGGGGCATATCGTAAATTTCAAGTTAATTTATTCAGCGAGTATTTTCGGCTAACAGTTAGTCTAGGTACATAGTACATTGTGACATAATATGGGGCCGTTTCTGAGAGTTAATTTTTTGACCCTATGTTATAGCATAGGCGCTCATCGTATTTTATAATGGGGCATATCGTAAATTTTAAGTTAATTTATTCAGCGAGTATTTTCGGCTAACAGTTAGTCTAGGTACATAGTACATTGTGACATAATATGGGGCCGTTTTTGAGAGTTAATTTTTTGACCCCATGTTATAGCATAGGCGCTCATCGTATTTTATAATGGGGCATATCGTAAATTTGAAGTTAATTTATTCAGCGAGTATTTTCGGCTAACAGTTAGTCTAGGTACATAGTACATTGTGACATAATATGGGGCCGTTTCTGAGAGTTAATTTTTTGACCCCATGTTATAGCATAGGCGCTCATCGTATTTTATAATGGGGCATATCGTAAATTTCAAGTTAATTTATTCAGCGAGTATTTTCGGCTAACAGTTAGTCTAGGTACATAATACATTGTGACATAATATGGGGCCGTTTCTGAGAGTTAATTTTTTGACCCCATGTTATAGCATAGGCGCTCATCGTATTTTATAATGGGGCATATCGTAAATTTTAAGTTAATTTATTCAGCGAGTATTTTCGGCTAACAGTTAGTCTAGGTACATTGTGACATAATATGGGGCCGTTTCTGAGAGTTAATTTTTTGACCCCATGTTATAGCATAGGCGCTCATCGTATTTTATAATGGGGCATATCGTAAATTTTAAGTTAATTTATTCAGCGAGTATTTTCGGCTAACAGTTAGTCTAGGTACATAGTACATTGTGACATAATATGGGGCCGTTTCTGAGAGTTAATTTTTTGACCCCATGTTATAGCATAGGCGCTCATCGTATTTTATAATGGGGCATATCGTAAATTTCAAGTTAATTTATTCAGCGAGTATTTTCGGCTAACAGTTAGTCTAGGTACATAGTACATTGTGACATAATATGGGGCCGTTTCTGAGAGTTAATTTTTTGACCCCATGTTATAGCATAGGCGCTCATCGTATTTTATAATGGGCCATATCGTAAATTTTAAGTTAATTTATTCAGCGAGTATTTTCGGCTAACAGTTAGTCTAGGTACATAGTACATTGTGACATAATATGGGGCCGTTTCTGAGAGTTAATTTTTTGACCCCATGTTATAGCATAGGCGCTCATCGTATTTTATAATGGGGCATATCGTAAATTTCAAGTTAATTTATTCAGCGAGTATTTTCGGCTAACAGTTAGTCTAGGTACATAGTACATTGTGACATAATATGGGGCCGTTTCTGAGAGTTAATTTTTTGACCCCATGTTATAGCATAGGCGCTCATCGTATTTTATAATGGGGCATATCGTAAATTTCAAGTTAATTTATTCAGCGAGTATTTTCGGCTAACAGTTAGTCTAGGTACATAGTACATTGTGACATAATATGGGGCCGTTTCTGAGAGTTAATTTTTTGACCCCATGTTATAGCATAGGCGCTCATCGTATTTTATAATGGGGCATATCGTAAATTTCAAGTTAATTTATTCAGCGAGTATTTTCGGCTAACAGTTAGTCTAGGTACATAGTACATTGTGACATAATATGGGGCCGTTTCTGAGAGTTAATTTTTTGACCCCATGTTATAGCATAGGCGCTCATCGTATTTTATAATGGGACATATCGTAAATTTTAAGTTAATTTATTCAGCGAGTATTTTCGGCTAACAGTTAGTCTAGGTACATAGTACATTGTGACATAATATGGGGCCGTTTCCGAGAGTTAATTTTTTGACCCCATGTTATAGCATAGGCGCTCATCGTATTTTATAATGGGGCATATCGTAAATTTCAAGTTAATTTATTCAGCGAGTATTTTCGGCTAACAGTTAGTCTAGGTACATAGTACATTGTGACATAATATGGGGCCGTTTCTGAGAGTTAATTTTTTGACCCCATGTTATAGCATAGGCGCTCATCGTATTTTATGATGGGGCATATCGTAAATTTTAAGTTAATTTATTCAGCGAGTATTTTCGGCTAACAGTTAGTCTAGGTACATAGTACATTGGACATAATATGGGGCCGTTTCTGAGAGTTAATTTTTTGACCCCATGTTATAGCATAGGCGCTCATCGTATTTTATAATGGGGCATATCGTAAATTTCAAGTTAATTTATTCAGCGAGTATTTTCGGCTAACAGTTAGTCTAGGTACATAGTACATTGTGACATAATATGGGGCCGTTTCTGAGAGTTAATTTTTTGACCCCATGTTATAGCATAGGCGCTCATCGTATTTTATAATGGGGCATATCGTAAATTTTAAGTTAATTTATTCAGCGAGTATTTTCGGCTAACAGTTAGTCTAGGTACATAGTACATTGTGACATAATATGGGGCCGTTTCTGAGAGTTAATTTTTTGACCCCATGTTATAGCATAGGCGCTCATCGTATTTTATAATGTGGCATATCGTAAATTTCAAGTTAATTTATTCAGCGAGTATTTTCGGCTAACAGTTAGTCTAGGTACATAGTACATTGTGACATAATATGGGGCCGTTTCTGAGAGTTAATTTTTTGACCCCATGTTATAGCATAGGCGCTCATCGTATTTTATAATGGGGCATATCGTAAATTTTAAGTTAATTTATTCAGCGAGTATTTTCGGCTAACAGTTAGTCTAGGTACATAGTACATTGTGACATAATATGGGGCCGTTTCTGAGAGTTAATTTTTTGACCCCATGTTATAGCATAGGCGCTCATCGTATTTTATAATGGGGCATATCGTAAATTTCAAGTTAATTTATTCAGCGAGTATTTTCGGCTAACAGTTAGTCTAGGTACATAGTACATTGTGACATAATATGGGGCCGTTTCTGAGAGTTAATTTTTTGACCCCATGTTATAGCATAGGCGCTCATCGTATTTTATAATGGGGCATATCGTAAATTTTAAGTTAATTTATTCAGCGAGTATTTTCGGCTAACAGTTAGTCTAGGTACATAGTACATTGTGACATAATATGGGGCCGTTTCTGAGAGTTAATTTTTTGACCCCATGTTATAGCATAGGCGCTCATCGTATTTTATAATGGGGCATATCGTAAATTTCAAGTTAATTTATTCAGCGAGTATTTTCGGCTAACAGTTAGTCTAGGTACATAGTACATTGTGACATAATATGGGGCCGTTTCTGAGAGTTAATTTTTTGACCCCATGTTATAGCATAGGCGCTCATCGTATTTTATAATGGGACATATCGTAAATTTCAAGTTAATTTATTCAGCGAGTATTTTCGGCTAACAGTTAGTCTAGGTACATAGTACATTGTGACATAATATGGGGCCGTTTCTGAGAGTTAATTTTTTGACCCCATGTTATAGCATAGGCGCTCATCGTATTTTATAATGGGGCATATCGTAAATTTCAAGTTAATTTATTCAACGAGTATTTTCGGCTAACAGTTAGTCTAGGTACATAGTACATTGTGACATAATATGGGGCCGTTTCTGAGAGTTAATTTTTTGACCCCATGTTATAGCATAGGCGCTCATCGTATTTTATAATGGGGCATATCGTAAATTTGAAGTTAATTTATTCAGCGAGTATTTTCGGCTAACAGTTAGTCTAGGTACATAGTACATTGTGACATAATATGGGGCCGTTTCTGAGAGTTAATTTTTTGACCCCATGTTATAGCATAGGCGCTCATCGTATTTTATAATGGGGCATATCGTAAATTTCAAGTTAATTTATTCAGCGAGCATTTTCGGCTAACAGTTAGTCTAGGTACATAGTACATTGTGACATAATATGGGGCCGTTTCTGAGAGTTAATTTTTTGACCCCATGTTATAGCATAGGCGCTCATCGTATTTTATAATGTGGCATATCGTAAATTTTAAGTTAATTTATTCAGCGAGTATTTTCGGCTAACAGTTAGTCTAGGTACATAGTACATTGTGACATAATATGGGGCCGTTTCTGAGAGTTAATTTTTTGACCCCATGTTATAGCATAGGCGCTCATCGTATTTTATAATGGGGCATATCGTAAATTTTAAGTTAATTTATTCAGCGAGTATTTTCGGCTAACAGTTAGTCTAGGTACATAGTACATTGTGACATAATATGGGGCCGTTTCTGAGAGTTAATTTTTTGACCCCATGTTATAGCATAGGCGCTCATCGTATTTTATAATGGGGCATATCGTAAATTTCAAGTTAATTTATTCAGCGAGTATTTTCGGCTAACAGTTAGTCTAGGTACATAGTACATTGTGACATAGACGTGGAATCAATACCCAGTATCAAGTATTCCGAGCAAACAAAACAGGGTCCGTTATCCAATCTCATAGTCCGGGGACAGAAAGTCATATCAGGCACACGAAGTGAGAGAAAAAAAAATGACTGGGAAACTCATGAACCCCCGTAAATGGCCATCAGGAGGTGAAATCAGGTGTTCCGGAAAGAGTGAGCATTTCCTGCCCCACTAGTGGCACCCGTCATGAATTCCCCAAAATTAACATGAAAATAGATCTAGTTGCATGGCAGACATGGATTTGCTGTATTTATCAACCAGATCATGATGACGTCCATAGAATTTCTTAAACGCAGCGATAAGTCTTGGTAAAACATATCCTTGTCGTAGCAGTTTAGAGACTAGCTGGGCACTTCGATAGACAAAGTCCTCATATTTGCAACTAGCTCTGGAATAGCGTATAAGTTGAGAAACAAACACACCATATGCCGGTGACATAGGAATGTTGCTGCTTAGAAAAGGGAAATTGACTATGGAAAAATTGAAATCATCACGTTTGTCATATAATCTAGTTGACAGGTTAGAATCATTATCAATCTCCAACCTCAGGTCTAGATAGTTGGAAAAATTAGCGGATTCTGTAGTATCCTTAATTTCAAGTTCCTTAGGATATATGACATCCAAATAATCACCAAACTTGGGATTATTTAGCGACAATACATCATCTATGTATCGGAAAGTGAAATTAAAATTACATGTTAGTTTCTTAGAACTTCCTCTTTGTAAATGTTGGATAAAATCTGATTCATATGAGTATAAAAACAGGTCTGCCAATAATGGTGCACAGTTTGTACCCATGGGAATACCAATAGTTTGTTGAAATATTCGACCACCAAATTCCACAAAAATATTATCAATCAGAAAATTAACCATATTTACCACATCTATTTCAGTATATTTGTATGGGGCATCAGAGTCGCCTTTAACAAAATAAGCGGTATTATATTTAACTACAATATAGTGGTACCGACGTTGTCCCTTTTTAGAGAAAAATGAATTATTGATTAGTTTTTTAAGCTGAGATTTCAGTTCAGAATGAGGTATAGTTGTGTACAAAGTGGAGAAATCAAATGTTTTGATAGACGTTACTTTTGAAAGTGTGTGCGCATGTAGATATTCCAATAAAGATTTGGAATTTTTTAATATCCACATTTGGTATGGGGCCATAATATGGGGCCGTTTTTAAAAGATTTGGGGCCGTTTTTTTTTTTTTTGAGGCCCCATTTTTTTTGGGGCCCCGTTTTTTTTTTTTTGGGGCCCCATAATATGGGGCCGTTTTTAAAAGATTTGGAATTTTTTAATATCCACATTTGGTATGGGGACATAATATGGGGCCGTTTCTGAGAGTTAATTTTTTGACCTCATGTTATAGCATAGGCGCTCATCGTATTTTATAATGGGGCATATCGTAAATTTCAAGTTAATTTATTCAGCGAGTATTTTCGGCTAACAGTTAGTCTAGGTACATAGTACATTGTGACATAATATGGGGCCGTTTCTGAGAGTTAATTTTTTGACCTCATGTTATAGCATAGGCGCTCATCTTATTTTATAATGGGGCATATCGTAAATTTGAAGTTAATTTATTCAGCGAGTATTTTCGGCTAACAGTTAGTCTAGGTACATAGTACATTGTGACATAATATGGGGCCGTTTCTGAGAGTTAATTTATTGACCCCATGTTATAGCATAGGCGCTCATCGTATTTTATAATGGGGCATATCGTAAATTTCAAGTTAATTTATTCAGCGAGTATTTTCGGCTAAGAGTTAGTCTAGGTACATAGTACATTGTGACATAATATGGGGCCGTTTCTGAGAGTTAATTTTTTGACCCCATGTTATAGCATAGGCGCTCATCGTATTTTATAATGGGGCATATCGTAAATTTTAAGTTAATTTATTCAGCGAGTATTTTCGGCTAACAGTTAGTCTAGGTACATAGTACATTGTGACATAATATGGGGCCGTTTCTGAGAGTTAATTTTTTGACCCCATGTTATAGCATAGGCGCTCATCGTATTTTATAATGGGGCATATCGTAAATTTTAAGTTAATTTATTCAGCGAGTATTTTCGGCTAACAGTTAGTCTAGGTACATAGTACATTGTGACATAATATGGGGCCGTTTCTGAGAGTTAATTTTTTGACCCCATGTTATAGCATAGGCGCTCATCGTATTTTATAATGGGGCATATCGTAAATTTCAAGTTAATTTATTCAGCGAGTATTTTCGGCTAACAGTTAGTCTAGGTACATAGTACATTGTGACATAATATGGGGCCGTTTCTGAGAGTTAATTTTTTGACCCCATGTTATAGCATAGGCGCTCATCGTATTTTATAATGGGGCATATCGTAAATTTCAAGTTAATTTATTCAGCGAGTATTTTCGGCTAACAGTTAGTCTAGGTACATAGTACATTGTGACATAATATGGGGCCGTTTCTGAGAGTTAATTTTTTGACCCCATGTTATAGCATAGGCGCTCATCGTATTTTATAATGGGGCATATCGTAAATTGTAAGTTAATTTATTTAGGGGGAATTTTCAGTTAACAGTTATTCTAGGTACATAGTACATTGTGACATAATATGGGGCCGTTTCGGAGAGTTAATTTTTTGACCCCATGTTATAGCATAGGCGCTCATCGTATTTTATAATGGGGCATATCGTAAATTTCAAGTTAATTTATTCAGCGAGTATTTTCGGCTAACAGTTAGTCTAGGTACATAGTACATTGTGACATAATATAGGGCCGTTTCTGAGAGTTAATTTTTTGACCCCATGTTATAGCATAGGCGCTCATCGTATTTTATAATGGGGCATATCGTAAATTTTAAGTTAATTTATTCAGCGAGTATTTTCGTCTAACAGTTAGTCTAGGTACATAGTACATTGTGACATAATATGGGGCCGTTTCTGAGAGTTAATTTTTTGACCCCATGTTATAGCATAGGCGCTCATCGTATTTTATAATGGGGCATATCGTAAATTTTAAGTTAATTTATTCAGCGAGTATTTTCGGCTAACAGTTAGTCTAGGTACATAGTACATTGTGACATAATATGGGGCCGTTTCTGAGAGTTAATTTTTTGACCCCATGTTATAGCATAGGCGCTCATCGTATTTTATAATGGGGCATATCGTAAATTTCAAGTTAATTTATTCAGCGAGTATTTTCGGCTAACAGTTAGTCTAGGTACATAGTACATTGTGACATAATATGGGGCCGTTTCTGAGAGTTAATTTTTTGACCCCATGTTATAGCATAGGCGCTCATCGTATTTTATAATGGGGCATATCGTAAATTTCAAGTTAATTTATTCAGCGAGTATTTTCGGCTAACAGTTAGTCTAGGTACATAGTACATTGTGACATAATATGGGGCCGTTTCTGAGAGTTAATTTTTTGACCCCATGTTATAGCATAGGCGCTCATCGTATTTTATAATGGGGCATATCGTAAATTTCAAGTTAATTTATTCAGCGAGTATTTTCGGCTAACAGTTAGTCTAGGTACATAGTACATTGTGACATAATATGGGGCCGTTTCTGAGAGTTAATTTTTTGACCCCATGTTATAGCATAGGCGCTCATCGTATTTTATAATGGGGCATATCGTAAATTTCAAGTTAATTTATTCAGCGAGTATTTTCGGCTAACAGTTAGTCTAGGTACATAGTACATTGTGACATAATATGGGGCCGTTTCTGAGAGTTAATTTTTTGACCCCATGTTATAGCATAGGCGCTCATCGTATTTTATAATGGGGCATATCGTAAATTTTAAGTTAATTTATTCAGCGAGTATTTTCGGCTAACAGTTAGTCTAGGTACATAGTACATTGTGACATAATATGGGGCCGTTTCTGAGAGTTAATTTTTTGACCCCATGTTATAGCATAGGCGCTCATCGTATTTTATAATGGGGCAGATCGTAAATTTCAAGTTAATTTATTCAGCGAGTATTTTCGGCTAACAGTTAGTCTAGGTACATAGTACATTGTGACATAATATGGGGCCGTTTCTGAGAGTTAATTTTTTGACCCCATGTTATAGCATAGGCGCTCATCGTATTTTATAATGGGGCATATCGTAAATTTCAAGTTAATTTATTCAGCGAGTATTTTCGGCTAACAGTTAGTCTAGGTACATAGTACATTGTGACATAATATGGGGCCGTTTCTGAGAGTTAATTTTTTGACCCCATGTTATAGCATAGGCGCTCATCGTATTTTATAATGGGGCATATCGTAAATTTGAAGTTAATTTATTCAGCGAGTATTTTCGGCTAACAGTTAGTCTAGGTACATAGTACATTGTGACATAATATGGGGCCGTTTCTGAGAGTTAATTTTTTGACCCCATGTTATAGCATAGGCGCTCATCGTATTTTATAATGGGGCATATCGTAAATTTCAAGTTAATTTATTCAGCGAGTATTTTCGGCTAACAGTTAGTCTAGGTACATAGTACATTGTGACATAATATGGGGCCGTTTCTGAGAGTTAATTTTTTGACCCCATGTTATAGCATAGGCGCTCATCGTATTTTATAATGGGGCATATCGTAAATTTTAAGTTAATTTATTCAGCGAGTATTTTCGGCTAACAGTTAGTCTAGGTACATAGTACATTGTGACATAATATGGGGCCGTTTCTGAGAGTTAATTTTTTGACCCCACCCATGTTATAGCATAGGCGCTCATCGTATTTTATAATGGGGCATATCGTAATTTCAAGTTAATTTATTCAGCGAGTATTTTCGGCTAACAGTTAGTCTAGGTACATACTACATTGTGACATAATATGGGGCCGTTTCTGAGAGTTAATTTTTGACCCCATGTTATAGCATAGGCGCTCATCGTATTTTATAATGGGGCATATCGTAAATTTAAGTTAATTTATTCAGCGAGTATTTTCGGCTAACAGTTAGTCTAGGTACATAGTACATTGTGACATAATATGGGGCCGTTTCTGAGAGTTAATTTTTTGACCCATGTTATAGCATAGGCGCTCATCGTATTTTATAATGGGGCATATCATAAATTTCAAGTTAATTTATTCAGCGAGTATTTTCGGCTAACAGTTAGTCTAGGTACATAGTACATTGTGACATAATATGGGGCCGTTTCTGAGAGTTAATTTTTTGACCCCATGTTATAGCATAGGCGCTCGATCGTATTTTATAATTGGGGCATATCGTAAATTTTAAGTTAATTTATTCAGCGAGTATTTTCGGCTAACAGTTAGTCTAGGTACATAGTACATTGTGACATAATATGGGGCCGTTTCTGAGAGTTAATTTTTGACCCCATATTAAAGCATAGGCGCTCATCGTATTTTATAATGGGGTATATCGCAAATTTCAAGTTAATTTATTCAGCGAGTATTTTCGGCTAACAGTTAGTCTAGGTACATAGTACAGTTGTGACATAATATGGGGCCGTTTCTGAGAGTTAATTTTTTGACCCCATGTTATAGCATAGGCGCTCATCGTATTTTATAATGGGGCATATCGTAAATTTTAAGTTAATTTATTCAGCGAGTATTTTCGGCTAACAGTTAGTCTAGGTACATAGTACATTGTGACATAATATGGGGGCCGTTTCTGAGAGTTAATTTTTTGACCCCATGTTATAGCATAGGCGCTCATCGTATTTTATAATGGGGCATATCGTAAATTTCAAGTTAATTTATTCAGCGAGTATTTTCGGCTAACAGTTAGTCTAGGTACATAGTACATTGTGACATAATATGGGGCCGTTCTGAGAGTTAATTTTTTGACCCCATGTTATAGCATAGGCGCTCATCGTATTTTATAATGGGGGCATATCGTAAATTTTAAGTTAATTTATTCAGCGAGTATTTTCGGCTAACAGTTAGTCTAGGTACATAGTACATTGTGACATAATATGGGGGCCGTTTCTGAGAGTTAATTTTTTGACCCCATGTTATAGCATAGGCGCTCATCGTATTTTATAATGGGGCATATCGTAAATTTCAAGTTAATTTATTCAGCGAGTATTTTCGGCTAACAGTTAGTCTAGGTACATAGTACATTGTGACATAATATGGGGCCGTTTCTGAGAGTTAATTTTTTGACCCCATGTTATAGCATAGGCGCTCATCGTATTTTATAATGGGGCATATCGTAAATTTTAAGTTAATTTATTCAGCGAGTATTTTCGGCTAACAGTTAGTCTAGGTACATAGTACATTGTGACATAATATGGGGCCGTTTCTGAGAGTTAATTTTTTGACCCCATGTTATAGCATAGGCGCTCATCGTATTTTATAATGGGGCATATCGTAAATTTCAAGTTAATTTATTCAGCGAGTATTTTCGGCTAACAGTTAGTCTAGGTACATAGTACATTGTGACATAATATGGGGCCGTTTCTGAGAGTTAATTTTTTGACCCCATGTTATAGCATAGGCGCTCATCGTATTTTATAATGGGGCATATCGTAAGTTTTAAGTTAATTTATTCAGCGAGTATTTTCGGCTAACAGTTAGTCTAGGTACATAGTACATTGTGACATAATATGGGGCCGTTTCTGAGAGTTAATTTTTGACCCCATGTTATAGCATAGGCGCTCATCGTATTTTATAATGGGGCATATCGTAAATTTCAAGTTAATTTATTCAGCGAGTATTTTCGGCTAACAGTTAGTCTAGGTACATAGTACATTGTGACATAATATGGGGCCGTTTCTGAGAGTTAATTTTTTGACCCCATGTTATAGCATAGGCGCTCATCGTATTTTATAATGGGGCATATCGTAAATTTTAAGTTAATTTATTCAGCGAGTATTTTCGGCTAACAGTTAGTCTAGGTACATAGTACATTGTGACATAATATGGGGCCGTTTCTGAGAGTTAATTTTTTGACCCCATGTTATAGCATAGGCGCTCATCGTATTTTATAATGGGGCATATCGTAAATTTTCAAGTTAATTTATTCAGCGAGTATTTTCGGCTAACAGTTAGTCTAGGTACATAGTACAGTTGTGACATAATATGGGGCCGTTTCTGAGAGTTAATTTTTGACCCCATGTTATAGCATAGGCGCTCATCGTATTTTATAATGGGGCATATCGTAAATTTCAAGTTAATTTATTCAGCGAGTATTTTCGGCTAACAGTTAGTCTAGGTACATAGTACATTGTGACATAATATGGGGCCGTTTCTGAGAGTTAATTTTTTGACCCCATGTTATAGCATAGGCGCTCATCGTATTTATAATGGGGCATATCGTAAATTTTAAGTTAATTTATTCAGCGAGTATTTTCGGCTAACAGTTAGTCTAGGTACATAGTACATTGTGACATAATATGGGGCCGTTTCTGAGAGTTAATTTTTTGACCCCATGTTATAGCATAGGCGCTCATCGTATTTTATAATGGGGCATATCGTAAATTTCAAGTTAATTTATTCAGCGAGTATTTTCGGCTAACAGTTAGTCTAGGTACATAGTACATTGTGACATAATATGGGGCCGTTTCTGAGAGTTAATTTTTTGACCCCATGTTATAGCATAGGCGCTCATCGTATTTTATAATGGGGCATATCGTAAATTTTAAGTTAATTTATTCAGCGAGTATTTTCGGCTAACAGTTAGTCTAGGTACATAGTACATTGTGACATAATATGGGGCCGTTTCTGAGAGTTAATTTTTGACCCCATGTTATAGCATAGGCGCTCATCGTATTTTATAATGGGGCATATCGTAAATTTCAAGTTAATTTATTCAGCGAGTATTTCGGCTAACAGTTAGTCTAGGTACATAGTACATTGTGACATAATATGGGGCCGTTTCTGAGAGTTAATTTTTTGACCCCATGTTATAGCATAGGCGCTCATCGTATTTTATAATGGGGCATATCGTAAATTTTAAGTTAATTTATTCAGCGAGTATTTTCGGCTAACAGTTAGTCTAGGTACATAGTACATTGTGACATAATATGGGGCCGTTTCTGAGAGTTAATTTTTTGACCCCATGTTATAGCATAGGCGCTCATCGTATTTTATAATGGGGCATATCGTAAATTTCAAGTTAATTTATTCAGCGAGTATTTTCGGCTAACAGTTAGTCTAGGTACATAGTACATTGTGACATAATATGGGGCCGTTTCTGAGAGTTAATTTTTTGACCCCATGTTATAGCATAGGCGCTCATCGTATTTTTATAATGTGGGGCATATCGTAAATTTTAAGTTAATTTATTCAGCGAGTATTTTTCGGCTAACAGTTAGTCTAGGTACATAGTACATTGTGACATAATATGGGGCCGTTTCTGAGAGTTAATTTTTTGACCCCATGTTATAGCATAGGCGCTCATCGTATTTTATAATGGGGCATATCGTAAATTTAAGTTAATTTATTCAGCGAGTATTTTCGGCTAACAGTTAGTCTAGGTACATAGTACATTGTGACATAATATGGGGGCCGTTTCTGAGAGTTAATTTTTGACCCCATGTTATAGCATAGGCGCTCATCGTATTTTATAATGGGGCATATCGTAAATTTTAAGTTAATTTATTCAGCGAGTATTTTCGGCTAACAGTTAGTCTAGGTACATAGTACATTGTGACATAATATGGGGCCGTTTCTGAGAGTTAATTTTTTGACCCCATGTTATAGCATAGGCGCTCATCGTATTTTATAATGGGGCATATCGTAAATTTAAGTTAATTTATTCAGCGAGTATTTTCGGCTAACAGTTAGTCTAGGTACATAGTACATTGTGACATAATATGGGGCCGTTTCTGAGAGTTAATTTTTTGACCCCATGTTATAGCATAGGCGCTCATCGTATTTTATAATGGGGCATATCGTAAATTTTAAGTTAATTTATTCAGCGAGTATTTTCGGCTAACAGTTAGTCTAGGTACATAGTACATTGTGACATAATATGGGGCCGTTTCTGAGAGTTAATTTTTTGACCCCATGTTATAGCATAGGCGCTCATCGTATTTTATAATGGGGCATATCGTAAATTTTAAGTTAATTTATTCAGCGAGTATTTTCGGCTAACAGTTAGTCTAGGTACATAGTACATTGTGACATAATATGGGGCCGTTTCTGAGAGTTAATTTTTTGACCCCATGTTATAGCATAGGCGCTCATCGTATTTTATAATGGGGCATATCGTAAATTTTAAGTTAATTTATTCAGCGAGTATTTTCGGCTAACAGTTAGTCTAGGTACATAGTACATTGTGACATAATATGGGGCCGTTTCTGAGAGTTAATTTTTTGACCCCATGTTATAGCATAGGCGCTCATCGTATTTTATAATGGGGCATATCGTAAATTTTAAGTTAATTTATTCAGCGAGTATTTTCGGCTAACAGTTAGTCTAGGTACATAGTACATTGTGACATAATATGGGGCCGTTTCTGAGAGTTAATTTTTTGACCCCATGTTATAGCATAGGCGCTCATCGTATTTTATAATGGGGCATATCGTAAATTTTAAGTTAATTTATTCAGCGAGTATTTTCGGCTAACAGTTAGTCTAGGTACATAGTACATTGTGACATAATATGGGGCCGTTTCTGAGAGTTAATTTTTTGACCCCATGTTATAGCATAGGCGCTCATCGTATTTTATAATGGGGCATATCGTAAATTTTAAGTTAATTTATTCAGCGAGTATTTTCGGCTAACAGTTAGTCTAGGTACATAGTACATTGTGACATAATATGGGGCCGTTTCTGAGAGTTAATTTTTTGACCCCATGTTATAGCATAGGCGCTCATCGTATTTTATAATGGGGCATATCGTAAATTTTAAGTTAATTTATTCAGCGAGTATTTTCGGCTAACAGTTAGTCTAGGTACATAGTACATTGTGACATAATATGGGGCCGTTTCTGAGAGTTAATTTTTTGACCCCATGTTATAGCATAGGCGCTCATCGTATTTTATAATGGGGCATATCGTAAATTTTAAGTTAATTTATTCAGCGAGTATTTTCGGCTAACAGTTAGTCTAGGTACATAGTACATTGTGACATAATATGGGGCCGTTTCTGAGAGTTAATTTTTTGACCCCAGTGTTATAGCATAGGCGCTCATCGTATTTTATAATGGGGCATATCGTAAATTTTAAGTTAATTTATTCAGCGAGTATTTTCGGCTAACAGTTAGTCTAGGTACATAGTACATTGTGACATAATATGGGGCCGTTTCTGAGAGTTAATTTTTTGACCCCATGTTATAGCATAGGCGCTCATCGTATTTTATAATGGGGCATATCGTAAATTTTAAGTTAATTTATTCAGCGAGTATTTTCGGCTAACAGTTAGTCTAGGTACATAGTACATTGTGACATAATATGGGGCCGTTTCTGAGAGTTAATTTTTTGACCCCATGTTATAGCATAGGCGCTCATCGTATTTTATAATGGGGCATATCGTAAATTTTAAGTTAATTTATTCAGCGAGTATTTTCGGCTAACAGTTAGTCTAGGTACATAGTACATTGTGACATAATATGGGGCCGTTTCTGAGAGTTAATTTTTTGACCCCATGTTATAGCATAGGCGCTCATCGTATTTTATAATGGGGCATATCGTAAATTTTAAGTTAATTTATTCAGCGAGTATTTTCGGCTAACAGTTAGTCTAGGTACATAGTACATTGTGACATAATATGGGGCCGTTTCTGAGAGTTAATTTTTTGACCCCATGTTATAGCATAGGCGCTCATCGTATTTTATAATGGGGCATATCGTAAATTTTAAGTTAATTTATTCAGCGAGTATTTTCGGCTAACAGTTAGTCTAGGTACATAGTACATTGTGACATAATATGGGGCCGTTTCTGAGAGTTAATTTTTTGACCCCATGTTATAGCATAGGCGCTCATCGTATTTTATAATGGGGCATATCGTAAATTTTAAGTTAATTTATTCAGCGAGTATTTTCGGCTAACAGTTAGTCTAGGTACATAGTACATTGTGACATAATATGGGGCCGTTTCTGAGAGTTAATTTTTTGACCCCATGTTATAGCATAGGCGCTCATCGTATTTTATAATGGGGCATATCGTAAATTTTAAGTTAATTTATTCAGCGAGTATTTTCGGCTAACAGTTAGTCTAGGTACATAGTACATTGTGACATAATATGGGGCCGTTTCTGAGAGTTAATTTTTTGACCCCATGTTATAGCATAGGCGCTCATCGTATTTTATAATGGGGCATATCGTAAATTTTAAGTTAATTTATTCAGCGAGTATTTTCGGCTAACAGTTAGTCTAGGTACATAGTACATTGTGACATAATATGGGGCCGTTTCTGAGAGTTAATTTTTTGACCCCATGTTATAGCATAGGCGCTCATCGTATTTTATAATGGGGCATATCGTAAATTTTAAGTTAATTTATTCAGCGAGTATTTTCGGCTAACAGTTAGTCTAGGTACATAGTACATTGTGACATAATATGGGGCCGTTTCTGAGAGTTAATTTTTTGACCCCATGTTATAGCATAGGCGCTCATCGTATTTTATAATGGGGCATATCGTAAATTTTAAGTTAATTTATTCAGCGAGTATTTTCGGCTAACAGTTAGTCTAGGTACATAGTACATTGTGACATAATATGGGGCCGTTTCTGAGAGTTAATTTTTTGACCCCATGTTATAGCATAGGCGCTCATCGTATTTTATAATGGGGCATATCGTAAATTTTAAGTTAATTTATTCAGCGAGTATTTTCGGCTAACAGTTAGTCTAGGTACATAGTACATTGTGACATAATATGGGGCCGTTTCTGAGAGTTAATTTTTTGACCCCATGTTATAGCATAGGCGCTCATCGTATTTTATAATGGGGCATATCGTAAATTTTAAGTTAATTTATTCAGCGAGTATTTTCGGCTAACAGTTAGTCTAGGTACATAGTACATTGTGACATAATATGGGGCCGTTTCTGAGAGTTAATTTTTTGACGCCCATGTTATAGCATAGGCGCTCATCGTATTTTATAATGGGGCATATCGTAAATTTTAAGTTAATTTATTCAGCGAGTATTTTCGGCTAACAGTTAGTCTAGGTACATAGTACATTGTGACATAATATGGGGCCGTTTCTGAGAGTTAATTTTTTGACCCCATGTTATAGCATAGGCGCTCATCGTATTTTATAATGGGGCATATCGTAAATTTTAAGTTAATTTATTCAGCGAGTATTTTCGGCTAACAGTTAGTCTAGGTACATAGTACATTGTGACATAATATGGGGCCGTTTCTGAGAGTTAATTTTTTGACCCCATGTTATAGCATAGGGCGCTCATCGTATTTTATAATGGGGCATATCGTAAATTTTAAGTTAATTTATTCAGCGAGTATTTTCGGCTAACAGTTAGTCTAGGTACATAGTACATTGTGACATAATATGGGGCCGTTTCTGAGAGTTAATTTTTTGACCCCATGTTATAGCATAGGCGCTCATCGTATTTTATAATGGGGCATATCGTAAATTTTAAGTTAATTTATTCAGCGAGTATTTTCGGCTAACAGTTAGTCTAGGTACATAGTACATTGTGACATAATATGGGGCCGTTTCTGAGAGTTAATTTTTTGACCCCATGTTATAGCATAGGCGCTCATCGTATTTTATAATGGGGCATATCGTAAATTTTAAGTTAATTTATTCAGCGAGTATTTTCGGCTAACAGTTAGTCTAGGTACATAGTACATTGTGACATAATATGGGGCCGTTTCTGAGAGTTAATTTTTTGACCCCATGTTATAGCATAGGCGCTCATCGTATTTTATAATGGGGCATATCGTAAATTTTAAGTTAATTTATTCAGCGAGTATTTTCGGCTAACAGTTAGTCTAGGTACATAGTACATTGTGACATAATATGGGGCCGTTTCTGAGAGTTAATTTTTTGACCCCATGTTATAGCATAGGCGCTCATCGTATTTTATAATGGGGCATATCGTAAATTTTAAGTTAATTTATTCAGCGAGTATTTTCGGCTAACAGTTAGTCTAGGTACATAGTACATTGTGACATAATATGGGGCCGTTTCTGAGAGTTAATTTTTTGACCCCATGTTATAGCATAGGCGCTCATCGTATTTTATAATGGGGCATATCGTAAATTTTAAGTTAATTTATTCAGCGAGTATTTTCGGCTAACAGTTAGTCTAGGTACATAGTACATTGTGACATAATATGGGGCCGTTTCTGAGAGTTAATTTTTTGACCCCATGTTATAGCATAGGCGCTCATCGTATTTTATAATGGGGCATATCGTAAATTTTAAGTTAATTTATTCAGCCAGTATTTTCGGCTAACAGTTAGTCTAGGTACATAGTACATTGTGACATAATATGGGGCCGTTTCTGAGAGTTAATTTTTTGACCCCATGTTATAGCATAGGCGCTCATCGTATTTTATAATGGGGCATATCGTAAATTTTAAGTTAATTTATTCAGCGAGTATTTTCGGCTAACAGTTAGTCTAGGTACATAGTACATTGTGACATAATATGGGGCAGTTTCTGAGGCAGTTAATTTTTTGACCCCATGTTATAGCATAGGCGCTCATCTTATTTTATAATGGGGCATATCGTAAATTTTAAGTGATTTATTCAGCTAGTATTTCGCTAACAGTTAGTCTAGGTACATAGTACATTGTGACATAACATGGTCAAAAATTAACTCTCAGAAACGGCCCCATATTATGTCACAATGTTACTATGGTACCTAGACTAACTGTTAGCCGAAAATACTAGCTGATAAAATTAACTTAAAATTTACGATATGCCCCATTATAAAATAAGATGAGCGCCTATGCTATAACATGGGGTCAAAAAATTAACTCTCAGAAACGGCCCCATATTAGGTCACAATGTACTATGTACCTAGACTAACTGTTAGCCGAAAATACTCGCTGAATAAATTAACTTAAAATTTACGATATGCCCCATTATAAAATACGATGAGCGCCTATGCTATAACATGGGGTCAAAAAATTAACTCTCAGAAACGGCCCCATATTATGTCACAATGTACTATGTACCTAGACTAACTGTTAGCCGAAAATACTCGCTGAATAAATTAACTAAAATTTACGATATGCCCCATTATAAAATACGATGAGCGCCTATGCTATAACATGGGGTCAAAAATTAACTCTCAGAAACGGCCCCATATTATGTCACAATGTACTATGTACCTAGACTAACTGTTAGCCGAAAATACTCGCTGAATAAATTAACTTAAAATTTACGATATGCCCCATTATAAAATACGATGAGCGCCTATGCTATAACATGGGGTCAAAAAATTAACTCTCAGAAACGGCCCCATATTATGTCACAATGTACTATGTACCTAGACTAACTGTTAGCCGAAAATACTCGCTGAATAAATTAACTTAAAATTTACGATATGCCCCATTATAAAATACGATGAGCGCCTATGCTATAACATGGGGTCAAAAAATTAACTCTCAGAAACGGCCCCATATTATGTCACAATGTACTATGTACCTAGACTAACTGTTAGCCGAAAATACTCGCTGAATAAATTAACTTAAAATTTACGATATGCCCCATTATAAAATACGATGAGCGCCTATGCTATAACATGGGGTCAAAAAATTAACTCTCAGAAACGGCCCCATATTATGTCACAATGTACTATGTACCTAGACTAACTGTTAGCCGAAAATACTCGCTGAATAAATTAACTTAAAATTTACGATATGCCCCATTATAAAATACGATGAGCGCCTATGCTATAACATGGGGTCAAAAAATTAACTCTCAGAAACGGCCCCATATTATGTCACAATGTACTATGTACCTAGACTAACTGTTAGCCGAAAATACTCGCTGAATAAATTAATCTTAAAATTTACGATATGCCCCATTATAAAATACGATGAGCGCCTATGCTATAACATGGGGTCAAAAAATTAACTCTCAGAAACGGCCCCATATTATGTCACAATGTACTATGTACCTAGACTAACTGTTAGCCGAAAATACTCGCTGAATAAATTAACTTAAAATTTACGATATGCCCCATTATAAAATACGATGAGCGCCTATGCTATAACATGGGGTCAAAAAATTAACTCTCAGAAACGGCCCCATATTATGTCACAATGTACTATGTACCTAGACTAACTGTTAGCCGAAAATACTCGCTGAATAAATTAACTTAAAATTTACGATATGCCCCATTATAAAATACGATGAGCGCCTATGCTATAACATGGGGTCAAAAAATTAACTCTCAGAAACGGCCCCATATTATGTCACAATGTACTATGTACCTAGACTAACTGTTAGCCGAAAATACTCGCTGAATAAATTAACTTAAAATTTACGATATGCCCCATTATAAAATACGATGAGCGCCTATGCTATAACATGGGGTCAAAAAATTAACTCTCAGAAACGGCCCCATATTATGTCACAATGTACTATGTACCTAGACTAACTGTTAGCCGAAAATACTCGCTGAATAAATTAACTTAAAATTTACGATATGCCCCATTATAAAATACGATGAGCGCCTATGCTATAACATGGGTCAAAAAATTAACTCTCAGAAACGGCCCCATATTATGTCACAATGTACTATGTACCTAGACTAACTGTTAGCCGAAAATACTCGCTGAATAAATTAACTTAAAATTTACGATATGCCCCATTATAAAATACGATGAGCGCCTATGCTATAACATGGGGTCAAAAAATTAACTCTCAGAAACGGCCCCATATTATGTCACAATGTACTATGTACCTAGACTAACTGTTAGCCGAAAATACTCGCTGAATAAATTAACTTAAAATTTACGATATGCCCCATGTATAAAATACGATGAGCGCCTATGCTATAACATGGGGTCAAAAAATTAACTCTCAGAAACGGCCCCATATTATGTCACAATGTACTATGTACCTAGACTAACTGTTAGCCGAAAATACTCGCTGAATAAATTAACTTAAAATTTACGATATGCCCCATTATAAAATTCGATGAGCGCCTATGCTATAACATGGGGTCAAAAAATTAACTCTCAGAAACGGCCCCATATTATGTCACAATGTACTATGTACCTAGACTAACTGTTAGCCGAAAATACTCGCTGAATAAATTAACTTAAAATTTACGATATGCCCCATTATAAAATACGATGAGCGCCTATGCTATAACATGGGGTCAAAAAATTAACTCTCAGAAACGGCCCCATATTATGTCACAATGTACTATGTACCTAGACTAACTGTTAGCCGAAAATACTCGCTGAATAAATTAACTTAAAATTTACGATATGCCCCATTATAAATACGATGAGCGCCTATGCTATAACATGGGGTCAAAAAATTAACTCTCAGAAACGGCCCCATATTATGTCACAATGTACTATGTACCTAGACTAACTGTTAGCCGAAAATACTCGCTGAATAAATTAACTTAAAATTTACGATATGCCCCATTATAAAATACGATGAGCGCCTATGCTATAACATGGGGTCAAAAAATTAACTCTCAGAAACGGCCCCATATTATGTCACAATGTACTATGTACCTAGACTAACTGTTAGCCGAAAATACTCGCTGAATAAATTAACTTAAAATTTACGATATGCCCATTATAAAATACGATGAGCGCCTATGCTATAACATGGGGTCAAAAAATTAACTCTCAGAAACGGCCCCATATTATGTCACAATGTACTATGTACCTAGACTAACTGTTAGCCGAAAATACTCGCTGAATAAATTATCTTAAAATTTACGATATGCCCATTATAAAATACGATGAGCGCCTATGCTATAACATGGGGTCAAAAAATTAACTCTCAGAAACGGCCCCATATTATGTCACAATGTACTATGTACCTAGACTAACTGTTAGCCGAAAATACTCGCTGAATAAATTAACTTAAAATTTACGATATGCCCCATTATAAAATACGATGAGCGCCTATGCTATAACATGGGGTCAAAAAATTAACTCTCAGAAACGGCCCCATATTATGTCACAATGTACTATGTACCTAGACTAACTGTTAGCCGAAAATACTCGCTGAATAAATTAACTTAAAATTTACGATATGCCCCATTATAAAATACGATGAGCGCCTATGCTATAACATGGGGTCAAAAAATTAACTCTCAGAAACGGCCCCATATTATGTCACAATGTACTATGTACCTAGACTAACTGTTAGCCGAAAATTACTCGCTGAATAAATTAACTTAAAATTTACGATATGCCCCATTATAAAATACGATGAGCGCCTATGCTATAACATGGGGTCAAAAAATTAACTCTCAGAAACGGCCCCATATTATGTCACAATGTACTATGTACCTAGACTAACTGTTAGCCGAAAATACTCGCTGAATAAATTAACTTAAAATTTACGATATGCCCCATTATAAAATACGATGAGCGCCTATGCTATAACATGGGGGTCAAAAAATTAACTCTCAGAAACGGCCCCATATTATGTCACAATGTACTATGTACCTAGACTAACTGTTAGCCGAAAATACTCGCTGAATAAATTAACTTAAAATTTACGATATGCCCCATTATAAAATACGATGAGCGCCTATGCTATAACATGGGGTCAAAAAATTAACTCTCAGAAACGGCCCCATATTATGTCACAATGTACTATGTACCTAGACTAACTGTTAGCCGAAAATACTCGCTGAATAAATTAACTTAAAATTTACGATATGCCCCATTATAAAATACGATGAGCGCCTATGCTATAACATGGGGTCAAAAAATTAACTCTCAGAAACGGCCCCATATTATGTCACAATGTACTATGTACCTAGACTAACTGTTAGCCGAAAAATACTCGCTGAATAAATTAACTTAAAATTTACGATATGCCCCATTATAAAATACGATGAGCGCCTATGCTATAACATGGGGTCAAAAAATTAACTCTCAGAAACGGCCCCATATTATGTCACAATGTACTATGTACCTAGACTAACTGTTAGCCGAAAATACTCGCTGAATAAATTAACTTAAAATTTACGATATGCCCCATTATAAAATACGATGAGCGCCTATGCTATAACATGGGGTCAAAAAATTAACTCTCAGAAACGGCCCCATATTATGTCACAATGTACTATGTACCTAGACTAACTGTTAGCCGAAAATACTCGCTGAATAAATTAACTTAAAATTTACGATATGCCCCATTATAAAATACGATGAGCGCCTATGCTATAACATGGGTCAAAAAATTAACTCTCAGAAACGGCCCCATATTATGTCACAATGTACTATGTACCTAGACTAACTGTTAGCCGAAAATACTCGCTGAATAAATTAAATTAAAATTTACGATATGCCCCATTATAAAATACGATGAGCGCCTATGCTATAACATGGGGTCAAAAAATTAACTCTCAGAAACGGCCCCATATTATGTCACAATGTACTATGTACCTAGACTAACTGTTAGCCGAAAATACTCGCTGAATAAATTAACTTAAAATTTACGATATGCCCCATTATAAAATACGATGAGCGCCTATGCTATAACATGGGGTCAAAAAATTAACTCTCAGAAACGGCCCATATTATGTCACAATGTACTATGTACCTAGACTAACTGTTAGCCGAAAATACTCGCTGAATAAATTAACTTAAAATTTACGATATGCCCCATTATAAAATACGATGAGCGCCTATGCTATAACATGGGGTCAAAAATTAACTCTCAGAAACGGCCCCATATTATGTCACAATGTACTATGTACCTAGACTAACTGTTAGCCGAAAATACTCGCTGAATAAATTAACTTAAAATTTACGATATGCCCCATTATAAAATACGATGAGCGCCTATGCTATAACATGGGGTCAAAAAATTAACTCTCAGAAACGGCCCCATATTATGTCACAATGTACTATGTACCTAGACTAACTGTTAGCCGAAAATACTCGCTGAATAAATTAACTTAAAATTTACGATATGCCCCATTATAAAATACGATGAGCGCCTATGCTATAACATGGGGTCAAAAAATTAACTCTCAGAAACGGCCCCATATTATGTCACAATGTACTATGTACCTAGACTAACTGTTAGCCGAAAATACTCGCTGAATAAATTAACTTAAAATTTACGATATGCCCCATTATAAAATACGATGAGCGCCTATGCTATAACATGGGGTCAAAAAATTAACTCTCAGAAACGGCCCCATATTATGTCACAATGTACTATGTACCTAGACTAACTGTTAGCCGAAAATACTCGCTGAATAAATTAACTTGAAATTTACGATATGCCCCATTATAAAATACGATGAGCGCCTATGCTATAACATGGGGTCAAAAAATTAACTCTCTGAACGGCCCCATATTATGTCACAATGTACTATGTACCTAGACTAACTGTTAGCCGAAAATACTCGCTGAATAAATTAACTTAAAATTTACGATATGCCCCATTATAAAATACGATGAGCGCCTATGCTATAACATGGGGTCAAAAAATTAACTCTCAGAAACGGCCCCATATTATGTCACAATGTACTATGTACCTAGACTAACTGTTAGCCGAAAATACTCGCTGAATAAATTAACTTGAAATTTACGATATGCCCCATTATAAAATACGATGAGCGCCTATGCTATAACATGGGGTCAAAAATTAACTCTCAGAAACGGCCCCATATTATGTCACAATGTACTATGTACCTAGACTAACTGTTAGCCGAAAATACTCGCTGAATAAATTAACTTAAAATTTACGATATGCCCATTATAATATACGATGAGCGCCTATGCTATAACATGGGGTCAAAAAATTAACTCTCAGAAACGGCCCCATATTATGTCACAATGTACTATGTACCTAGACTAACTGTTAGCCGAAAATACTCGCTGAATAAATTAACTTGAAATTTACGATATGCCCCATTATAAAATACGATGAGCGCCTATGCTATAACATGGGGTCAAAAAATTAACTCTCAGAAACGGCCCCCATATTATGTCACAATGTACTATGTACCTAGACTAACTGTTAGCCGAAAATACTCGCTGAATAAATTAACTTAAAATTTACGATATGCCCCATTATAAAATACGATGAGCGCCTATGCTATAACATGGGGTCAAAAAATTAACTCTCAAAACGGCCCATATTATGTCACAATGTACTATGTACCTAGACTAACTGTTAGCCGAAAATACTCGCTGAATAAATTAACTTGAAATTTACGATATGCCCCATTATAAAATACGATGAGCGCCTATGCTATAACATGGGGTCAAAAAATTATCTCTCAGAAACGGCCCCATATTATGTCACAATGTACTATGTACCTAGACTAACTGTTAGCCGAAAATACTCGCTGAATAAATTAACTTGAAATTTACGATATGCCCCATTATAAAATACGATGAGCGCCTATGCTATAACATGGGGTCAAAAAATTAACTCTCAGAAACGGCCCCATATTATGTCACAATGTACTATGTACCTAGACTAACTGTTAGCCGAAAATACTCGCTGAATAAATTAACTTAAAATTACGATATGCCCCATTATAAAATACGATGAGCGCCTATGCTATAACATGGGGTCAAAAAATTAACTCTCAGAAACGGCCCCATATTATGTCACAATGTACTATGTACCTAGACTAACTGTTAGCCGAAAATACTCGCTGAATAAATTAACTTGAAATTTACGATATGCCCCATTATAAAATACGATGAGCGCCTATGCTATAACATGGGGTCAAAAAATTAACTCTCAGAAACGGCCCCATATTATGTCACAATGTACTATGTACCTAGACTAACTGTTAGCCGAAAATACTCGCTGAATAAATTAACTTAAAACTTACGATATGCCCCATTATAAAATACGATGAGCGCCTATGCTATAACATGGGGTCAAAAAATTAACTCTCAGAAACGGCCCCATATTATGTCACAATGTACTATGTACCTAGACTAACTGTTAGCCGAAAATACTCGCTGAATAAATTAACTTGAAATTTACGATATGCCCCATTATAAAATACGATGAGCGCCTATGCTATAACATGGGGTCAAAAAATTAACTCTCAGAAACGGCCCCATATTATGTCACAATGTACTATGTACCTAGACTAACTGTTAGCCGAAAATACTCGCTGAATAAATTAACTTAAAATTTACGATATGCCCCATTATAAAATACGATGAGCGCCTATGCTATAACATGGGGTCAAAAAATTAACTCTCAGAAACGGCCCCATATTATGTCACAATGTACTATGTACCTAGACTAACTGTTAGCCGAAAATACTCGCTGAATAAATTAACTTGAAATTTACGATATGCCCCTATTATAAAAATACGATGAGCGCCTATGCTATAACATGGGGTCAAAAAATTAACTCTCAGAAACGGCCCCATATTATGTCACAATGTACTATGTACCTAGACTAACTGTTAGCCGAAAATACTCGCTGAATAAATTAACTTAAAATTTACGATATGCCCCATTATAAAATACGATGAGCGCCTATGCTATAACATGGGGTCAAAAAATTAACTCTCAGAAACGGCCCCATATTATGTCACAATGTACTATGTACCTAGACTAACTGTTAGCCGAAAATACTCGCTGAATAAATTAACTTGAAATTTACGATATGCCCCATTATAAAATACGATGAGCGCCTATGCTATAACATGGGGTCAAAAAATTAACTCTCAGAAACGGCCCCATATTATGTCACAATGTACTATGTACCTAGACTAACTGTTAGCCGAAAATACTCGCTGAATAAATTAACTTAAAATTTACGATATGCCCCATTATAAAATACGATGAGCGCCTATGCTATAACATGGGTCAAAAAATTACCTCTCAGAGAACGGCCCCATATTATGTCACAATGTACTATGTACCTAGACTAACTGTTAGCCGAAATACTCGCTGAATAAATTAACTTGAAATTTGCGATATGACCCCATTATAAAATACGATGAGCGCCTATGCTTTAATATGGGGTCAAAAAATTAACTCTCAGAAACGGCCCCATATTATGTCACAATGTACTATGTACCTAGACTACTGTTAGCCGAAAATACTCGCTGAATAAATTAACTTAAAATTACGATATGCCCCATTATAAAATACGATGAGCGCCTATGCTATAACATGGGGTCAAAAAAAATTAACTCTCTGAAACGGCCCCATATTATGTCACAATGTACCTATGTACCTAGACTAACTGTTAGCCGAAAATACTCGCTGAATAAATTAACTTGAAATTTACGATATGCCCCATTATAAAATACGATGAGCGCCTATGCTATAACATGGGGTCAAAAAATTAACTCTCAGAAACGGCCCCATATTATGTCACAATGTACTATGTACCTAGACTAACTGTTAGCCGAAAATACTCGCTGAATAAATTAACTTAAAATTTACGATATGCCCCATTATAAAATACGATGAGCGCCTATGCTATAACATGGGGTCAAAAAATTAACTCTCAGAAACGGCCCCATATTATGTCACAATGTAGTATGTACCTAGACTAACTGTTAGCCGAAAATACTCGCTGAATAAATTAACTTGAAATTTACGATATGCCCCATTATAAAATACGATGAGCGCCTATGCTATAACATGGGGTCAAAAAATTAACTCTCAGAAACGGCCCCATATTATGTCACAATGTACTATGTACCTAGACTAACTGTTAGCCGAAAATACTCGCTGAATAAATTAACTTAAAATTTACGATATGCCCCATTATAAAATACGATGAGCGCCTATGCTATAACATGGGGTCAAAAAATTAACTCTCAGAAACGGCCCCATATTATGTCACAATGTACTATGTACCTAGACTAACTGTCAGCCGAAAATACTCGCTGAATAAATTAACTTGAAATTTACGATATGCCCCATTATAAAATACGATGAGCGCCTATGCTATAACATGGGTTCAAAAAATTAACTCTCAGAAACGGCCCCATATTATGTCACAATGTACTATGTACCTAGACTAACTGTTAGCCGAAAATACTCGCTGAATAAATTAACTTGAAATTTACGATATGCCCCATTATAAAATACGATGAGCGCCTATGCTATAACATGGGGTCAAAAAATTAACTCTCAGAAACGGCCCCATATTATGTCACAATGTATTATGTACCTAGACTGACTGTTAGCCGAAAATACTCGCTGAATAAATTAACTTAAAATTTACGATATGCCCCATTATAAAATACGATGAGCGCCTATGCTATAACATGGGGTCAAAAAATTAACTCTCAGAAACGGCCCCATATTATGTCACAATGTACTATGTACCTAGACTAACTGTTAGCCGAAAATACTCGCTGAATAAATTAACTTAAAATTTACGATATGCCCCATTATAAAATACGATGAGCGCCTATGCTATAACATGGGGTCAAAAAATTAACTCTCAGAAACGGCCCCATATTATGTCACAATGTACTATGTACCTAGATTAACTGTTAGCCGAAAATACTCGCTGAATAAATTGACTTGAAATTTACGATATGCCCCATTATAAAATACGATGAGCGCCTATGCTATAACATGAGGTCAAAAAATTAACTCTCAGAAACGGCCCCATATTATGTCACAATGTACTATGTACCTAGACTAACTGTTAGCCGAAAATACTCGCTGAATAAATTAACTTCAAATTTACGATATGCCCCATTATAAAATACGATGAGCGCCTATGCTATAACATGGGGTCAAAAAATTAACTCTCAGAAACGGCCCCATATTATGTCACAATGTACTATGTACCTAGACTAACTGTTAGCCGAAAATACTCGCTGAATAAATTAACTTGAAATTTACGATATGCCCCATTATAAAATACGATGAGCGCCTATGCTATAACATGGGGTCAAAAAATTAACTCTCAGAAACGGCCCCATATTATGTCACAATGTACTATGTACCTAGACTAACTGTTAGCCGAAAATACTCGCTGAATAAATTAACTTGAAATTTACGATATGCCCCATTATAAAATACGATGAGCGCCTATGCTATAACATGGGGTCAAAAAATTAACTCTCAGAAACGGCCCCATATTATGTCACAATGTACTATGTACCTAGACTAACTGTTAGCCGAAAATACTCGCTGAATAAATTAACTTAAAATTTACGATATGCCCCATTATAAAATACGATGAGCGCCTATGCTATAACATGGGGTCAAAAATTAACTCTCAGAAACGGCCCCATATTATGTCACAATGTACTATGTACCTAGACTAACTGTTAGCCGAAAATACTCGCTGAATAAATTAACTTAAAATTTACGATATGCCCCATTATAAAATACGATGAGCGCCTATGCTATAACATGGGGTCAAAAAATTAACTCTCAGAAACGGCCCCATATTATGTCACAATGTACTATGTACCTAGACTAACTGTTAGCCGAAAATACTCGCTGAATAAATTAACTTAAAATTTACGATATGCCCCATTATAAAATACGATGAGCGCCTATGCTATAACATGGGATCAAAAAATTAACTCTCAGAAACGGCCCCATATTATGTCACAATGTACTATGTACCTAGACTAACTGTTAGCCGAAAATACTCGCTGAATAAATTAACTTAAAATTTACGATATGCCCCATTATAAAATACGATGAGCGCCTATGCTATAACATGGGGTCAAAAAATTAACTCTCAGAAACGGCCCCATATTATGTCACAATGTACTATGTACCTAGACTAACTGTTAGCCGAAAATACTCGCTGAATAAATTAACTTGAAATTTACGATATGCCCCATTATAAAATACGATGAGCGCCTATGCTATAACATGAGGTCAAAAAATTAACTCTCAGAAACGGCCCCATATTATGTCACAATGTACTATGTACCTAGACTAACTGTTAGCCGAAAATACTCGCTGAATAAATTAACTTGAAATTTACGATATGCCCCATTATAAAATACGATGAGCGCCTATGCTATAACATGGGGTCAAAAAATTAACTCTCAGAAACGGCCCCATATTATGTCACAATGTACTATGTACCTAGACTAACTGTTAGCCGAAAATACTCGCTGAATAAATTAACTTGAAATTTACGATATGCCCTATTATAAAATACGATGAGCGCCTATGCTATAACATGGGGTTAAAAAATTAACTCTCAGAAACGGCCCCATATTATGTCACAATGTACTATGTACCTAGACTAACTGTTAGCCGAAAATACTCGCTGAATAAATTAACTTGAAATTTACGATATGCCCCATTATAAAATACGATGAGCGCCTATGCTATAACATGAGGTCAAAAAATTAACTCTCAGAAACGGCCCCATATTATGTCACAATGTACTATGTACCTAGACTAACTGTTAGCCGAAAATACTCGCTGAATAAATTAACTTGAAATTTACGATATGCCCCATTATAAAATACGATGAGCGCCTATGCTATAATATGGGGTCAAAAAATTAACTCTCAGAAACGGCCCCATATTATGTCACAATGTACTATGTACCTAGACTAACTGTTAGCCGAAAATACTCGCTGAATAAATTAACTTAAAATTTACCATATGCCCCATTATAAAATACGATGAGCGCCTATGCTATAACATGGGGTCAAAAAATTAACTCTCAGAAACGGCCCCATATTATGTCACAATGTACTATGTACCTAGACTAACTGTTAGCCGAAAATACTCGCTGAATAAATTAACTTGAAATTTACGATATGCCCCATTATAAAATACGATGAGCGCCTATGCTATAACATGGGGTCAAAAAATTAACTCTCAGAAACGGCCCCATATTATGTCACAATGTACTATGTACCTAGACTAACTGTTAGCCGAAAATACTCGCTGAATAAATTAACTTAAAATTTACGATATGCCCCATTATAAAATACGATGAGCGCCTATGCTATAACATGGGGTCAAAAAATTAACTCTCAGAAACGGCCCCATATTATGTCACAATGTAGTATGTACCTAGACTAACTGTTAGCCGAAAATACTCGCTGAATAAATTAACTTGAAATTTACGATATGCCCCATTATAAAATACGATGAGCGCCTATGCTATAACATGGGGTCAAAAAATTAACTCTCAGAAACGGCCCCATATTATGTCACAATGTACTATGTACCTAGACTAACTGTTAGCCGAAAATACTCGCTGAATAAATTAACTTAAAATTTACGATATGCCCCATTATAAAATACGATGAGCGCCTATGCTATAACATGGGGTCAAAAAATTAACTCTCAGAAACGGCCCCATATTATGTCACAATGTACTATGTACCTAGACTAACTGTCAGCCGAAAATACTCGCTGAATAAATTAACTTGAAATTTACGATATGCCCCATTATAAAATACGATGAGCGCCTATGCTATAACATGGGGTCAAAAAATTAACTCTCAGAAACGGCCCCATATTATGTCACAATGTACTATGTACCTAGACTAACTGTTAGCCGAAAATACTCGCTGAATAAATTAACTTGAAATTTACGATATGCCCCATTATAAAATACGATGAGCGCCTATGCTATAACATGGGGTCAAAAAATTAACTCTCAGAAACGGCCCCATATTATGTCACAATGTATTATGTACCTAGACTGACTGTTAGCCGAAAATACTCGCTGAATAAATTAACTTAAAATTTACGATATGCCCCATTATAAAATACGATGAGCGCCTATGCTATAACATGGGGTCAAAAAATTAACTCTCAGAAACGGCCCCATATTATGTCACAATGTACTATGTACCTAGACTAACTGTTAGCCGAAAATACTCGCTGAATAAATTAACTTAAAATTTACGATATGCCCCATTATAAAATACGATGAGCGCCTATGCTATAACATGGGGTCAAAAAATTAACTCTCAGAAACGGCCCCATATTATGTCACAATGTACTATGTACCTAGATTAACTGTTAGCCGAAAATACTCGCTGAATAAATTGACTTGAAATTTACGATATGCCCCATTATAAAATACGATGAGCGCCTATGCTATAACATGAGGTCAAAAAATTAACTCTCAGAAACGGCCCCATATTATGTCACAATGTACTATGTACCTAGACTAACTGTTAGCCGAAAATACTCGCTGAATAAATTAACTTCAAATTTACGATATGCCCCATTATAAAATAAGATGAGCGCCTATGCTATAACATGGGGTCAAAAAATTAACTCTCAGAAACGGCCCCATATTATGTCACAATGTACTATGTACCTAGACTAACTGTTAGCCGAAAATACTCGCTGAATAAATTAACTTGAAATTTACGATATGCCCCATTATAAAATACGATGAGCGCCTATGCTATAACATGGGGTCAAAAAATTAACTCTCAGAAACGGCCCCATATTATGTCACAATGTACTATGTACCTAGACTAACTGTTAGCCGAAAATACTCGCTGAATAAATTAACTTGAAATTTACGATATGCCCCATTATAAAATACGATGAGCGCCTATGCTATAACATGGGGTCAAAAAATTAACTCTCAGAAACGGCCCCATATTATGTCACAATGTACTATGTACCTAGACTAACTGTTAGCCGAAAATACTCGCTGAATAAATTAACTTAAAATTTACGATATGCCCCATTATAAAATACGATGAGCGCCTATGCTATAACATGGGGTCAAAAAATTAACTCTCAGAAACGGCCCCATATTATGTCACAATGTACTATGTACCTAGACTAACTGTTAGCCGAAAATACTCGCTGAATAAATTAACTTAAAATTTACGATATGCCCCATTATAAAATACGATGAGCGCCTATGCTATAACATGGGGTCAAAAAATTAACTCTCAGAAACGGCCCCATATTATGTCACAATGTACTATGTACCTAGACTAACTGTTAGCCGAAAATACTCGCTGAATAAATTAACTTAAAATTTACGATATGCCCCATTATAAAATACGATGAGCGCCTATGCTATAACATGGGATCAAAAAATTAACTCTCAGAAACGGCCCCATATTATGTCACAATGTACTATGTACCTAGACTAACTGTTAGCCGAAAATACTCGCTGAATAAATTAACTTAAAATTTACGATATGCCCCATTATAAAATACGATGAGCGCCTATGCTATAACATGGGGTCAAAAAATTAACTCTCAGAAACGGCCCCATATTATGTCACAATGTACTATGTACCTAGACTAACTGTTAGCCGAAAATACTCGCTGAATAAATTAACTTGAAATTTACGATATGCCCCATTATAAAATACGATGAGCGCCTATGCTATAACATGAGGTCAAAAAATTAACTCTCAGAAACGGCCCCATATTATGTCACAATGTACTATGTACCTAGACTAACTGTTAGCCGAAAATACTCGCTGAATAAATTAACTTGAAATTTACGATATGCCCCATTATAAAATACGATGAGCGCCTATGCTATAACATGGGGTCAAAAAATTAACTCTCAGAAACGGCCCCATATTATGTCACAATGTACTATGTACCTAGACTAACTGTTAGCCGAAAATACTCGCTGAATAAATTAACTTGAAATTTACGATATGCCCTATTATAAAATACGATGAGCGCCTATGCTATAACATGGGGTTAAAAAATTAACTCTCAGAAACGGCCCCATATTATGTCACAATGTACTATGTACCTAGACTAACTGTTAGCCGAAAATACTCGCTGAATAAATTAACTTGAAATTTACGATATGCCCCATTATAAAATACGATGAGCGCCTATGCTATAACATGGGGTCAAAAAATTAACTCTCAGAAACGGCCCCATATTATGTCACAATGTACTATGTACCTAGACTAACTGTTAGCCGAAAATACTCGCTGAATAAATTAACTTAAAATTTACGATATGCCCCATTATAAAATACGATGAGCGCCTATGCTATAACATGGGGTAAAAAAATTAACTCTCAGAAACGGCCCCATATTATGTCACAATGTACTATGTACCTAGACTAACTGTTAGCCGAAAATACTCGCTGAATAAATTAACTTAAAATTTACGATATGCCCCATTATAAAATACGATGAGCGCCTATGCTATAACATGGGGTCAAAAAATTAACTCTCAGAAACGGCCCCATATTATGTCACAATGTACTATGTACCTAGACTAACTGTTAGCCGAAAATACTCGCTGAATAAATTAACTTGAAATTTACGATATGCCCCATTATAAAATACGATGAGCGCCTATGCTATAACATGGGGTCAAAAAATTAACTCTCAGAAACGGCCCCATATTATGTCACAATGTACTATGTACCTAGACTAACTGTTAGCCGAAAATACTCGCTGAATAAATTAACTTGAAATTTACGATATGCCCCATTATAAAATACGATGAGCGCCTATGCTATAACATGGGGTCAAAAAATTAACTCTCAGAAACGGCCCCATATTATGTCACAATGTACTATGTACCTAGACTAACTGTTAGCCGAAAATACTCGCTGAATAAATTAACTTGAAATTTACGATATGCCCCATTATAAAATACGATGAGCGCCTATGCTATAACATGGGGTCAAAAAATTAACTCTCAGAAACGGCCCCATATTATGTCACAATGTACTATGTACCTAGACTAACTGTTAGCCGAAAATACTCGCTGAATAAATTAACTTGAAATTTACGATATGCCCCATTATAAAATACGATGAGCGCCTATACTATAACATGGGGTCAAAAAATTAACTCTCAGAAACGGCCCCATATTATGTCACAATGTACTATGTACCTAGACTAACTGTTAGCCGAAAATACTCGCTGAATAAATTAACTTAAAATTTACGATATGCCCCATTATAAAATACGATGAGCGCCTATGCTATAACATGGGGTCAAAAAATTAACTCTCAGAAACGGCCCCATATTATGTCACAATGTACTATGTACCTAGACTAACTGTTAGCCGAAAATACTCGCTGAATAAATTAACTTGAAATTTACGATATGCCCCATTATAAAATACGATGAGCGCCTATGCTATAACATGGGGTCAAAAAATTAACTCTCAGAAACGGCCCCATATTATGTCACAATGTACTATGTACCTAGACTAACTGTTAGCCGAAAATACTCGCTGAATAAATTAACTTGAAATTTACGATATGCCCCATTATAAAATACGATGAGCGCCTATGCTATAACATGAGGTCAAAAAATTAACTCTCAGAAACGGCCCCATATTATGTCACAATGTACTATGTACCTAGACTAACTGTTAGCCGAAAATACTCGCTGAATAAATTAACTTAAAATTTACGATATGCCCCATTATAAAATACGATGAGCGCCTATGCTATAACATGGGGTCAAAAAATTAACTCTCAGAAACGGCCCCATATTATGTCACAATGTACTATGTACCTAGACTAACTGTTAGCCGAAAATACTCGCTGAATAAATTAACTTAAAATTTACGATATGCCCCATTATAAAATACGATGAGCGCCTATGCTATAACATGGGGTCAAAAAATTAACTCTCAGAAACGGCCCCATATTATGTCACAATGTACTATGTACCTAGACTAACTGTTAGCCGAAAATACTCGCTGAATAAATTAACTTGAAATTTACGATATGCCCCATTATAAAATACGATGAGCGCCTATGCTATAACATGGGGTCAAAAAATTAACTCTCAGAAACGGCCCCATATTATGTCACAATGTACTATGTACCTAGACTAACTGTTAGCCGAAAATACTCGCTGAATAAATTAACTTGAAATTTACGATATGCCCCATTATAAAATACGATGAGCGCCTATGCTATAACATGGGGTCAAAAAATTAACTCTCAGAAACGGCCCCATATTATGTCACAATGTACTATGTACCTAGACTAACTGTTAGCCGAAAATACTCGCGGAATAAATTAACTTGAAATTTACGATATGCCCCATTATAAAATACGATGAGCGCCTATGCTATAACATGGGGTCAAAAAATTAACTCTCAGAAACGGCCCCATATTATGTCACAATGTACTATGTACCTAGACTAACTGTTAGCCGAAAATACTCGCTGAATAAATTAACTTGAAATTTACGATATGCCCCATTATAAAATACGATGAGCGCCTATGCTATAACATGGGGTCAAAAAATTAACTCTCAGAAACGGCCCCATATTATGTCACAATGTACTATGTACCTAGACTAACTGTTAGCCGAAAATACTCGCTGAATAAATTAACTTAAAATTTACGATATGCCCCATTATAAAATACGATGAGCGCCTATGCTATAACATGGGGTCAAAAAATTAACTCTCAGAAACGGCCCCATATTATGTCACAATGTACTATGTACCTAGACTAACTGTTAGCCGAAAATACTCGCTGAATAAATTAACTTGAAATTTACGATATGCCCCATTACAAAATACGATGAGCGCCTATGCTATAACATGGGGTCAAAAAATTAACTCTCAGAAACGGCCCCATATTATGTCACAATGTACTATGTACCTAGACTAACTGTTAGCCGAAAATACTCGCTGAATAAATTAACTTCAAATTTACGATATGCCCCATTATAAAATACGATGAGCGCCTATGCTATAACATGGGGTCAAAAAATTAACTCTCAGAAACGGCCCCATATTATGTCACAATGTACTATGTACCTAGACTAACTGTTAGCCGAAAATACTCGCTGAATAAATTAACTTGAAATTTACGATATGCCCCATTATAAAATACGATGAGCGCCTATGCTATAACATGGGGTCAAAAAATTAACTCTCAGAAACGGCCCCATATTATGTCACAATGTACTATGTACCTAGACTAACTGTTAGCCGAAAATACTCGCTGAATAAATTAACTTGAAATTTACGATATGCCCCATTATAAAATACGATGAGCGCCTATGCTATAACATGGGGTCAAAAAATTAACTCTCAGAAACGGCCCCATATTATGTCACAATGTACTATGTACCTAGACTAACTGTTAGCCGAAAATACTCGCTGAATAAATTAACTTAAAATTTACGATATGCCCCATTATAAAATACGATGAGCGCCTATGCTATAACATGGGGTCAAAAAATTAACTCTCAGAAACGGCCCCATATTATGTCACAATGTACTATGTACCTAGACTAACTGTTAGCCGAAAATACTCGCTGAATAAATTAACTTGAAATTTACGATATGCCCCATTATAAAATACGATGAGCGCCTATGCTATAACATGGGGTCAAAAAATTAACTCTCAGAAACGGCCCCATATTATGTCACAATGTACTATGTACCTAGACTAACTGTTAGCCGAAAATACTCGCTGAATAAATTAACTTAAAATTTACGATATGCCCCATTATAAAATACGATGAGCGCCTATGCTATAACATGGGGTCAAAAAATTAACTCTCAGAAACGGCCCCATATTATGTCACAATGTACTATGTACCTAGACTAACTGTTAGCCGAAAATACTCGCTGAATAAATTAACTTGAAATTTACGATATGCCCCATTATAAAATACGATGAGCGCCTATACTATAACATGGGGTCAAAAAATTAACTCTCAGAAACGGCCCCATATTATGTCACAATGTACTATGTACCTAGACTAACTGTTAGCCGAAAATACTCGCTGAATAAATTAACTTAAAATTTACGATATGCCCCATTATAAAATACGATGAGCGCCTATGCTGTAACATGGGGTCAAAAAATTAACTCTCAGAAACGGCCCCATATTATGTCACAATGTACTATGTACCTAGACTAACCATTAGCCGAAAATACTCGATGAATAAATTAACTTAAAATTTACGATATGCCCCATTATAAAATACGATGAGCGCCTATGCTATAACATGGGGTCAAAAAATTAACTCTCAGAAACGGCCCCATATTATGTCACAATGTACTATGTACCTAGACTAACTGTTAGCCGAAAATACTCGCTGAATAAATTAACTTGAAATTTACGATATGCCCCATTATAAAATACGATGAGCGCCTATGCTATAACATGGGGTCAAAAAATTAACTCTCAGAAACGGCCCCATATTATGTCACAATGTACTATGTACCTACACTAACTGTTAGCCGAAAATACTCGCTGAATAAATTAACTTCAAATTTACGATATGCCCCATTATAAAATACGATGAGCGCCTATGCTATAACATGGGGTCAAAAAATTAACTCTCAGAAACGGCCCCATATTATGTCACAATGTACTATGTACCTAGACTAACTGTTAGCCGAAAATACTCGCTGAATAAATTAACTTCAAATTTACGATATGCCCCATTATAAAATACGATGAGCGCCTATGCTATAACATGGGGTCAAAAAATTAACTCTCAGAAACGGCCCCATATTATGTCACAATGTACTATGTACCTAGACTAACTGTTAGCCGAAAATACTCGCTGAATAAATTAACTTGAAATTTACGATATGCCCCATTATAAAATACGATGAGCGCCTATGCTATAACATGGGGTCAAAAAATTAACTCTCAGAAACGGCCCCATATTATGTCACAATGTACTATGTACCTAGACTAACTGTTAGCCGAAAATACTCGCTGAATAAATTAACTTAAAATTTACGATATGCCCCATTATAAAATACGATGAGCGCCTATGCTATAACATGGGGTCAAAAAATTAACTCTCAGAAACGGCCCCATATTATGTCACAATGTATTATGTACCTAGACTAACTGTTAGCCGAAAATACTCGCTGAATAAATTAACTTAAAATTTACGATATGCCCCATTATAAAATACGATGAGCGCCTATGCTATAACATGGGGTCAAAAAATTAACTCTCAGAAACGGCCCCATATTATGTCACAATGTACTATGTACCTAGACTACCTGTTAGCCGAAAATACTCGCTGAATAAATTAACTTGAAATTTACGATATGCCCCATTATAAAATACGATGAGCGCCTATGCTATAACATGGGGTCAAAAAATTAACTCTCAGAAACGGCCCCATATTATGTCACAATGTACTATGTACCTAGACTAACTGTTAGCCGAAAATACTCGCTGAATAAATTAACTTCAAATTTACGATATGCCCCATTATAAAATACAATGAGCGCCTATGCTATAACATGGGGTCAAAAAATTAACTCTCAGAAACGGCCCCATATTATGTCACAATGTACTATGTACCTAGACTAACTGTTAGCCGAAAATAATCGCTGAATAAATTAACTTGAAATTTACGATATGCCCCATTATAAAATACGATGAGCGCCTATGCTATAACATGGGGTCAAAAAATTAACTCTCAGAAACGGCCCCATATTATGTCACAATGTACTATGTACCTAGACTAACTGTTAGCCGAAAATACTCGCTGAATAAATTAACTTGAAATTTACGATATGCCCCATTATAAAATACGATGAGCGCCTATGCTATAACATGGGGTCAAAAAATTAACTCTCAGAAACGGCCCCATATTATGTCACAATGTACTATGTACCTAGACTAACTGTTAGCCGAAAATACTCGCTGAATAAATTAACTTAAAATTTACGATATGCCCCATTATAAAATACGATGAGCGCCTATGCTATAACATGGGGTCAAAAAATTAACTCTCAGAAACGGCCCCATATTATGTCACAATGTACTATGTACCTAGACTAACTGTTAGCCGAAAATACTCGCTGAATAAATTAACTTAAAATTTACGATATGCCCCATTATAAAATACGATGAGCGCCTATGCTATAACATGGGGTCAAAAAATTAACTCTCAGAAACGGCCCCATATTATGTCACAATGTACTATGTACCTAGACTAACTGTTAGCCGAAAATACTCGCTGAATAAATTAACTTAAAATTTACGATATGCCCCATTATAAAATACGATGAGCGCCTATGCTATAACATGGGGTCAAAAAATTAACTCTCAGAAACGGCCCCATATTATGTCACAATGTATTATGTACCTAGACTAACTGTTAGCCGAAAATACTCGCTGAATAAATTAACTTGAAATTTACGATATGCCCCATTATAAAATACGATGAGCGCCTATGCTATAACATGGGGTCAAAAAATTAACTCTCAGAAACGGCCCCATATTATGTCACAATGTACTATGTACCTAGACTAACTGTTAGCCGAAAATACTCGCTGAATAAATTAACTTGAAATTTACGATATGCCCCATTATAAAATACGATGAGCGCCTATGCTATAACATGGGGTCAAAAAATTAACTCTCAGAAACGGCCCCATATTATGTCACAATGTACTATGTACCTAGACTAACTGTTAGCCGAAAATACTCGCTGAATAAATTAACTTAAAATTTACGATATGCCCCATTATAAAATACGATGAGCGCCTATGCTATAACATGGGGTCAAAAAATTAACTCTCAGAAACGGCCCCATATTATGTCACAATGTACTATGTACCTAGACTAACTGTTAGCCGAAAATACTCGCTGAATAAATTAACTTAAAATTTACGATATGCCCCATTATAAAATACGATGAGCGCCTATGCTATAACATGGGGTCAAAAAATTAACTCTCAGAAACGGCCCCATATTATGTCACAATGTACTATGTACCTAGACTAACTGTTAGCCGAAAATACTCGCTGAATAAATTAACTTGAAATTTACGATATGCCCCATTATAAAATACGATGAGCGCCTATGCTATAACATGGGGTCAAAAAATTAACTCTCAGAAACGGCCCCATATTATGTCACAATGTACTATGTACCTAGACTAACTGTTAGCCGAAAATACTCGCTGAATAAATTAACTTAAAATTTACGATATGCCCCATTATAAAATACGATGAGCGCCTATGCTATAACATGGGGTCAAAAAATTAACTCTCAGAAACGGCCCCATATTATGTCACAATGTACTATGTACCTAGACTAACTGTTAGCCGAAAATACTCGCTGAATAAATTAACTTGAAATTTACGATATGCCCCATTATAAAATACGATGAGCGCCTATGCTATAACATGGGGTCAAAAAATTAACTCTCAGAAACGGCCCCATATTATGTCACAATGTACTATGTACCTAGACTAACTGTTAGCCGAAAATACTCGCTGAATAAATTAACTTAAAATTTACGATATGCCCCATTATAAAATACGATGAGCGCCTATGCTATAACATGGGGTCAAAAAATTAACTCTCAGAAACGGCCCCATATTATGTCACAATGTACTATGTACCTAGACTAACTGTTAGCCGAAAATACTCGCTGAATAAATTAACTTGAAATTTACGATATGCCCCATTTTAAAATACGATGAGCGCCTATGTAAGTATCAATCTGTTACCACCAATACAGTCAGATTTTGATGATGATAATAACAAACGTATAATTCAACATTTTGCAATAGAAACAAAGCCCGACCAAATAGTTTATCCAAAAACACACTAGCGTCATCAGGGGCAGACAGTGTGTTAAATGTAGTTGTTTCTACTGTACACCTGATTGGATTAGTATACAACTGCCCAACAACCTATGAAAACAATTTAGAAATCCGAATCAAACCCCATGAAACAGATATATGACAAGTACATAAGTACCTAATCACAAGCCCGAAGGCTACTGAGTTGATGGTATCCTCGGGGACAGATTTAACGTCCGCCAGCAGTGACACCGACTCAGTGGTATGAATGCAAGTATCAATCTGTTACCACCAATACAGTCAGATTTTGATGATGATAATAACAAACGTATAATTCAACATTTTGCAATAGAAACAAAGCCCGACCAAATAGTTTATCCAAAAACACACTAGCGTCATCAGGGGCAGACAGTGTGTTAAATGTAGTTGTTTCTACTGTACACCTGATTGGATTAGTATACAACTGCCCAACAACCTATGAAAACAATTTAGAAATCCGAATCAAACCCCATGAAACAGATATATGACAAGTACATAAGTACCTAATCACAAGCCCGAAGGCTACTGAGTTGATGGTATCCTCGGGGACAGATTTAACGTCCGCCAGCAGTGACACCGACTCAGTGGTATGAATGTAAGTATCAATCTGTTACCACCAATACAGTCAGATTTTGATGATGATAATAACAAACGTATAATTCAACATTTTGCAATAGAAACAAAGCCCGACCAAATAGTTTATCCAAAAACACACTAGCGTCATCAGGGGCAGACAGTGTGTTAAATGTAGTTGTTTCTACTGTACACCTGATTGGATTAGTATACAACTGCCCAACAACCTATGAAAACAATTTAGAAATCCGAATCAAACCCCATGAAACAGATATATGACAAGTACATAAGTACCTAATCACAAGCCCGAAGGCTACTGAGTTGATGGTATCCTCGGGGACAGATTTAACGTCCGCCAGCAGTGACACCGACTCAGTGGTATGAATGTAAGTATCAATCTGTTACCACCAATACAGTCAGATTTTGATGATGATAATAACAAACGTATAATTCAACATTTTGCAATAGAAACAAAGCCCGACCAAATAGTTTATCCAAAAACACACTAGCGTCATCAGGGGCAGACAGTGTGTTAAATGTAGTTGTTTCTACTGTACACCTGATTGGATTAGTATACAACTGCCCAACAACCTATGAAAACAATTTAGAAATCCGAATCAAACCCCATGAAACAGATATATGACAAGTACATAAGTACCTAATCACAAGCCCGAAGGCTACTGAGTTGATGGTATCCTCGGGGACAGATTTAACGATTTAACGTCCTATGCTATAACATGGGGTCAAAAAATTAACTCTCAGAAACGGCCCCATATTATGTCACAATGTACTATGTACCTAGACTAACTGTTAGCCGAAAATACTCGCTGAATAAATTAACTTCAAATTTACGATATGCCCCATTATAAAATACGATGAGCGCCTATGCTATAACATGGGGTCAAAAAATTAACTCTCAGAAACGGCTCCATATTATGTCACAATGTACTATGTACCTAGACTAACTGTTAGCCGAAAATACTCGCTGAATAAATTAACTTGAAATTTACGATATGCCCCATTATAAAATACGATGAGCGCCTATGCTATAACATGGGGTCAAAAAATTAACTCTCAGAAACGGCCCCATATTATGTCACAATGTACTATGTACCTAGACTAACTGTTAGCCGAAAATACTCGCTGAATAAATTAACTTGAAATTTACGATATGCCCCATTATAAAATACGATGAGCGCCTATGCTATAACATGGGGTCAAAAAATTAACTCTCAGAAACGGCCCCATATTATGTCACAATGTACTATGTACCTAGACTAACTGTTAGCCGAAAATACTCGCTGAATAAATTAACTTAAAATTTACGATATGCCCCATTATAAAATACGATGAGCGCCTATGCTATAACATGGGGTCAAAAAATTAACTCTCAGAAACGGCCCCATATTATGTCACAATGTACTATGTACCTAGACTAACTGTTAGCCGAAAATACTCGCTGAATAAATTAACTTAAAATTTACGATATGCCCCATTATAAAATACGATGAGCGCCTATGCTATAACATGGGGTCAAAAAATTAACTCTCAGAAACGGCCCCATATTATGTCACAATGTACTATGTACCTAGACTAACTGTTAGCCGAAAATACTCGCTGAATAAATTAACTTGAAATTTACGATATGCCCCATTATAAAATACGATGAGCGCCTATGCTATAACATGGGGTCAAAAAATTAACTCTCAGAAACGGCCCTATATTATGTCACAATGTACTATGTACCTAGACTAACTGTTAGCCGAAAATACTCGCTGAATAAATTAACTTCAAATTTACGATATGCCGCATTATAAAATACGATGAGCGCCTATGCTATAACATGGGGTCAAAAAATTAACTCTCAGAAACGGCCCCATATTATGTCACAATGTACTATGTACCTAGACTAACTGTTAGCCGAAAACACTCGCTGAATAAATTAACTTGAAATTTACGATATGCCCCATTATAAAATACGATGAGCGCCTATGCTATAACATGGGGTCAAAAAATTAACTCTCAGAAACGGCCCCATATTATGTCACAATGTACTATGTACCTAGACTAACTGTTAGCCGAAAATACTCGCTGAATAAATTAACTTGAAATTTACGATATGCCCCATTATAAAATACGATGAGCGCCTATGCTATAACATGGGGTCAAAAAATTAACTCTCAGAAACGGCCCCATATTATGTCACAATGTACTATGTACCTAGACTAACTGTTAGCCGAAAATACTCGCTGAATAAATTAACTTAAAATTTACGATATGCCCCATTATAAAATACGATGAGCGCCTATGCTATAACATGGGGTCAAAAAATTAACTCTCAGAAACGGCCCCATATTATGTCACAATGTACTATGTACCTAGACTAACTGTTAGCCGAAAATACTCGCTGAATAAATTAACTTGAAATTTACGATATGCCCCATTATAAAATACGATGAGCGCCTATGCTATAACATGGGGTCAAAAAATTAACTCTCAGAAACGGCCCCATATTATGTCACAATGTACTATGTACCTAGACTAACTGTTAGCCGAAAATACTCGCTGAATAAATTAACTTCAAATTTACGATATGCCCCATTATAAAATACGATGAGCGCCTATGCTATAACATGGGGTCAAAAAATTAACTCTCAGAAACGGCCCCATATTATGTCACAATGTACTATGTACCTAGACTAACTGTTAGCCGAAAATACTCGCTGAATAAATTAACTTGAAATTTACGATATGCCCCATTATAAAATACGATGAGCGCCTATGCTATAACATGGGGTCAAAAAATTAACTCTCAGAAACGGCCCCATATTATGTCACAATGTACTATGTACCTAGACTAACTGTTAGCCGAAAATACTCGCTGAATAAATTAACTTGAAATTTACGATATGCCCCATTATAAAATACGATGAGCGCCTATGCTATAACATGGGGTCAAAAAATTAACTCTCAGAAACGGCCCCATATTATGTCACAATGTACTATGTACCTAGACTAACTGTTAGCCGAAAATACTCGCTGAATAAATTAACTTAAAATTTACGATATGCCCCATTATAAAATACGATGAGCGCCTATGCTATAACATGGGGTCAAAAAATTAACTCTCAGAAACGGCCCCATATTATGTCACAATGTACTATGTACCTAGACTAACTGTTAGCCGAAAATACTCGCTGAATAAATTAACTTAAAATTTACGATATGCCCCATTATAAAATACGATGAGCGCCTATGCTATAACATGGGGTCAAAAAATTAACTCTCAGAAACGGCCCCATATTATGTCACAATGTACTATGTACCTAGACTAACTGTTAGCCGAAAATACTCGCTGAATAAATTAACTTGAAATTTACGATATGCCCCATTATAAAATACGATGAGCGCCTATGCTATAACATGGGGTCAAAAAATTAACTCTCAGAAACGGCCCCATATTATGTCACAATGTACTATGTACCTAGACTAACTGTTAGCCGAAAATACTCGCTGAATAAATTAACTTCAAATTTACGATATGCCCCATTATAAAATACGATGAGCGCCTATGCTATAACATGGGGTCAAAAAATTAACTCTCAGAAACGGCCCCATATTATGTCACAATGTACTATGTACCTAGACTAACTGTTAGCCGAAAATACTCGCTGAATAAATTAACTTGAAATTTACGATATGCCCCATTATAAAATACGATGAGCGCCTATGCTATAACATGGGGTCAAAAAATTAACTCTCAGAAACGGCCCCATATTATGTCACAATGTACTATGTACCTAGACTAACTGTTAGCCGAAAATACTCGCTGAATAAATTAACTTGAAATTTACGATATGCCCCATTATAAAATACGATGAGCGCCTATGCTATAACATGGGGTCAAAAAATTAACTCTCAGAAACGGCCCCATATTATGTCACAATGTACTATGTACCTAGACTAACTGTTAGCCGAAAATACTCGCTGAATAAATTAACTTAAAATTTACGATATGCCCCATTATAAAATACGATGAGCGCCTATGCTATAACATGGGGTCAAAAAATTAACTCTCAGAAACGGCCCCATATTATGTCACAATGTACTATGTACCTAGACTAACTGTTAGCCGAAAATACTCGCTGAATAAATTAACTTAAAATTTACGATATGCCCCATTATAAAATACGATGAGCGCCTATGCTATAACATGGGGTCAAAAAATTAACTCTCAGAAACGGCCCCATATTATGTCACAATGTACTATGTACCTAGACTAACTGTTAGCCGAAAATACTCGCTGAATAAATTAACTTGAAATTTACGATATGCCCCATTATAAAATACGATGAGCGCCTATGCTATAACATGGGGTCAAAAAATTAACTCTCAGAAACGGCCCCATATTATGTCACAATGTACTATGTACCTAGACTAACTGTTAGCCGAAAATACTCGCTGAATAAATTAACTTAAAATTTACGATATGCCCCATTATAAAATACGATGAGCGCCTATGCTATAACATGGGGTCAAAAAATTAACTCTCAGAAACGGCCCCATATTATGTCACAATGTACTATGTACCTAGACTAACTGTTAGCCGAAAATACTCGCTGAATAAATTAACTTGAAATTTACGATATGCCCCATTATAAAATACGATGAGCGCCTATGCTATAACATGGGGTCAAAAAATTAACTCTCAGAAACGGCCCCATATTATGTCACAATGTACTATGTACCTAGACTAACTGTTAGCCGAAAATACTCGCTGAATAAATTAACTTAAAATTTACGATATGCCCCATTATAAAATACGATGAGCGCCTATGCTATAACATGGGGTCAAAAAATTAACTCTCAGAAACGGCCCCATATTATGTCACAATGTACTATGTACCTAGACTAACTGTTAGCCGAAAATACTCGCTGAATAAATTAACTTGAAATTTACGATATGCCCCATTATAAAATACGATGAGCGCCTATGCTATAACATGGGGTCAAAAAATTAACTCTCAGAAACGGCCCCATATTATGTCACAATGTACTATGTACCTAGACTAACTGTTAGCCGAAAATACTCGCTGAATAAATTAACTTAAAATTTACGATATGCCCCATTATAAAATACGATGAGCGCCTATGCTATAACATGGGGTCAAAAAATTAACTCTCAGAAACGGCCCCATATTATGTCACAATGTACTATGTACCTAGACTAACTGTTAGCCGAAAATACTCGCTGAATAAATTAACTTGAAATTTACGATATGCCCCATTATAAAATACGATGAGCGCCTATGCTATAACATGGGGTCAAAAAATTAACTCTCAGAAACGGCCCCATATTATGTCACAATGTACTATGTACCTAGACTAACTGTTAGCCGAAAATACTCGCTGAATAAATTAACTTAAAATTTACGATATGCCCCATTATAAAATACGATGAGCGCCTATGCTATAACATGGGGTCAAAAAATTAACTCTCAGAAACGGCCCCATATTATGTCACAATGTACTATGTACCTAGACTAACTGTTAGCCGAAAATACTCGCTGAATAAATTAACTTGAAATTTACGATATGCCCCATTATAAAATACGATGAGCGCCTATGCTATAACATGGGGTCAAAAAATTAACTCTCAGAAACGGCCCCATATTATGTCACAATGTACTATGTACCTAGACTAACTGTTAGCCGAAAATACTCGCTGAATAAATTAACTTAAAATTTACGATATGCCCCATTATAAAATACGATGAGCGCCTATGCTATAACATGGGGTCAAAAAATTAACTCTCAGAAACGGCCCCATATTATGTCACAATGTACTATGTACCTAGACTAACTGCTAGCCGAAAATACTCGCTGAATAAATTAACTTAAAATTTACGATATGCCCCATTATAAAATACGATGAGCGCCTATGCTATAACATGGGGTCAAAAAATTAACTCTCAGAAACGGCCCCATATTATGTCACAATGTACTATGTACCTAGACTAACTGTTAGCCGAAAATACTCGCTGAATAAATTAACTTGAAATTTACGATATGCCCCATTATAAAATACGATGAGCGCCTATGCTATAACATGGGGTCAAAAAATTAACTCTCAGAAACGGCCCCATATTATGTCACAATGTACTATGTACCTAGACTAACTGTTAGCCGAAAATACTCGCTGAATAAATTAACTTAAAATTTACGATATGCCCCATTATAAAATACGATGAACGCCTATGCTATAACATGGGGTCAAAAAATTAACTCTCAGAAACGGCCCCATATTATGTCACAATGTACTATGTACCTAGACTAACTGTTAGCCGAAAATACTCGCTGAATAAATTAACTTGAAATTTACGATATGCCCCATTATAAAATACGATGAGCGCCTATGCTATAACATGGGGTCAAAAAATTAACTCTCAGAAACGGCCCCATATTATGTCACAATGTACTATGTACCTAGACTAACTGTTAGCCGAAAATACTCGCTGAATAAATTAACTTAAAATTTACGATATGCCCCATTATAAAATACGATGAGCGCCTATGCTATAACATGGGGTCAAAAAATTAACTCTCAGAAACGGCCCCATATTATGTCACAATGTACTATGTACCTAGACTAACTGTTAGCCGAAAATACTCGCTGAATAAATTAACTTGAAATTTACGATATGCCCCATTATAAAATACGATGAGCGCCTATGCTATAACATGGGGTCAAAAAATTAACTCTCAGAAACGGCCCCATATTATGTCACAATGTACTATGTACCTAGACTAACTGTTAGCCGAAAATACTCGCTGAATAAATTAACTTAAAATTTACGATATGCCCCATTATAAAATACGATGAGCGCCTATGCTATAACATGGGGTCAAAAAATTAACTCTCAGAAACGGCCCCATATTATGTCACAATGTACTATGTACCTAGACTAACTGTTAGCCGAAAATACTCGCTGAATAAATTAACTTGAAATTTACGATATGCCCCATTATAAAATACGATGAGCGCCTATGCTATAACATGGGGTCAAAAAATTAACTCTCAGAAACGGCCCCATATTATGTCACAATGTACTATGTACCTAGACTAACTGTTAGCCGAAAATACTCGCTGAATAAATTAACTTAAAATTTACGATATGCCCCATTATAAAATACGATGAGCGCCTATGCTATAACATGGGGTCAAAAAATTAACTCTCAGAAACGGCCCCATATTATGTCACAATGTACTATGTACCTAGACTAACTGTTAGCCGAAAATACTCGCTGAATAAATTAACTTGAAATTTACGATATGCCCCATTATAAAATAGATGAGCGCCTATGCTATAAAATGGGGTCAAAAAATTAACTCTCAGAAACGGCCCCATATTATGTCACAATGTACTATGTACCTAGGACTAACTGTTAGCCGAAAAATACTCGCTGAATAAATTAACTTAAAATTTACGATATGCCCCATTATAAAATACGATGAGCGCCTATGCTATAACATGGGGTCAAAAAATTAACTCTCAGAAACGGCCCCATATTATGTCACAATGTACTATGTACCTAGACTAACTGTTAGCCGAAAATACTCGCTGAATAAATTAACTTGAAATTTACGATATGCCCCATTATAAAATACGATGAGCGCCTATGCTATAACATGGGGTCAAAAAATTAACTCTCAGAAACGGCCCCATATTATGTCACAATGTACTATGTACCTAGACTAACTGTTAGCCGAAAATACTCGCTGAATAAATTAACTTAAAATTTACGATATGCCCCATTATAAAATACGATGAGCGCCTATGCTATAACATGGGGTCAAAAAATTAACTCTCAGAAACGGCCCCATATTATGTCACAATGTACTATGTACCTAGACTAACTGTTAGCCGAAAATACTCGCTGAATAAATTAACTTGAAATTTACGATATGCCCCATTATAAAATACGATGAGCGCCTATGCTATAACATGGGGTCAAAAAATTAACTCTCAGAAACGGCCCCATATTATGTCACAATGTACTATGTACCTAGACTAACTGTTAGCCGAAAATACTCGCTGAATAAATTAACTTAAAATTTACGATATGCCCCATTATAAAATACGATGAGCGCCTATGCTATAACATGGGGTCAAAAAATTAACTCTCAGAAACGGCCCCATATTATGTCACAATGTACTATGTACCTAGACTAACTGTTAGCCGAAATACTCGCTGAATAAATTAACTTGAAATTTACGATATGCCCCATTATAAAATACGATGAGCGCCTATGCTATAACATGGGGTCAAAAAATTAACTCTCAGAAACGGCCCCATATTATGTCACAATGTACTATGTACCTAGACTAACTGTTAGCCGAAAATACTCGCTGAATAAATTAACTTAAAATTTACGATATGCCCCATTATAAAATACGATGAGCGCCTATGCTATAACATGGGGTCAAAAAATTAACTCTCAGAAACGGCCCCATATTATGTCACAATGTACTATGTACCTAGACTAACTGTTAGCCGAAAATACTCGCTGAATAAATTAACTTGAAATTTACGATATGCCCCATTATAAAATACGATGAGCGCCTATGCTATAACATGGGGTCAAAAAATTAACTCTCAGAAACGGCCCCATATTATGTCACAATGTACTATGTACCTAGACTAACTGTTAGCCGAAAATACTCGCTGAATAAATTAACTTAAAATTTACGATATGCCCCATTATAAAATACGATGAGCGCCTATGCTATAACATGGGGTCAAAAAATTAACTCTCAGAAACGGCCCCATATTATGTCACAATGTACTATGTACCTAGACTAACTGTTAGCCGAAAATACTCGCTGAATAAATTAACTTAAAATTTACGATATGCCCCATTATAAAATACGATGAGCGCCTATGCTATAACATGGGGTCAAAAAATTAACTCTCAGAAACGGCCCCATATTATGTCACAATGTACTATGTACCTAGACTAACTGTTAGCCGAAAATACTCGCTGAATAAATTAACTTGAAATTTACGATATGCCCCATTATAAAATACGATGAGCGCCTATGCTATAACATGGGGTCAAAAAATTAACTCTCAGAAACGGCCCCATATTATGTCACAATGTACTATGTACCTAGACTAACTGTTAGCCGAAAATACTCGCTGAATAAATTAACTTAAAATTTACGATATGCCCCATTATAAAATACGATGAGCGCCTATGCTATAACATGGGGTCAAAAAATTAACTCTCAGAAACGGCCCCATATTATGTCACAATGTACTATGTACCTAGACTAACTGTTAGCCGAAAATACTCGCTGAATAAATTAACTTGAAATTTACGATATGCCCCATTATAAAATACGATGAGCGCCTATGCTATAACATGGGGTCAAAAAATTAACTCTCAGAAACGGCCCCATATTATGTCACAATGTACTATGTACCTAGACTAACTGTTAGCCGAAAATACTCGCTGAATAAATTAACTTAAAATTTACGATATGCCCCATTATAAAATACGATGAGCGCCTATGCTATAACATGGGGTCAAAAAATTAACTCTCAGAAACGGCCCCATATTATGTCACAATGTACTATGTACCTAGACTAACTGTTAGCCGAAAATACTCGCTGAATAAATTAACTTGAAATTTACGATATGCCCCATTATAAAATACGATGAGCGCCTATGCTATAACATGGGGTCAAAAAATTAACTCTCAGAAACGGCCCCATATTATGTCACAATGTACTATGTACCTAGACTAACTGTTAGCCGAAAATACTCGCTGAATAAATTAACTTAAAATTTACGATATGCCCCATTATAAAATACGATGAGCGCCTATGCTATAACATGGGGTCAAAAAATTAACTCTCAGAAACGGCCCCATATTATGTCACAATGTACTATGTACCTAGACTAACTGTTAGCCGAAAATACTCGCTGAATAAATTAACTTGAAATTTACGATATGCCCCATTATAAAATACGATGAGCGCCTATGCTATAACATGGGGTCAAAAAATTAACTCTCAGAAACGGCCCCATATTATGTCACAATGTACTATGTACCTAGACTAACTCTTAGCCGAAAATACTCGCTGAATAAATTAACTTAAAATTTACGATATGCCCCATTATAAAATACCATGAGCGCCTATGCTATAACATGGGGTCAAAAAATTAACTCTCAGAAACGGCCCCATATTATGTCACAATGTACTATGTACCTAGACTAACTGTTAGCCGAAAATACTCGCTGAATAAATTAACTTGAAATTTACGATATGCCCCATTATAAAATACGATGAGCGCCTATGCTATAACATGGGGTCAAAAAATTAAATCTCAGAAACGGCCCCATATTATGTCACAATGTACTATGTACCTAGACTAACTGTTAGCCGAAAATACTCGCTGAATAAATTAACTTAAAATTTACGATATGCCCCACTATAAAATACGATGAGCGCCTATGCTATAACATGGGGTCAAAAAATTAACTCTCAGAAACGGCCCCATATTATGTCACAATGTACTATGTACCTAGACTAACTGTTAGCCGAAAATACTCGCTGAATAAATTAACTTGAAATTTACGATATGCCCCATTATAAAATACGATGAGCGCCTATGCTATAACATGGGGTCAAAAAATTAACTCTCAGAAACGGCCCCATATTATGTCACAATGTACTATGTACCTAGACTAACTGTTAGCCGAAAATACTCGCTGAATAAATTAACTTAAAATTTACGATATGCCCCATTATAAAATACGATGAGCGCCTATGCTATAACATGGGGTCAAAAAATTAACTCTCAGAAACGGCCCCATATTATGTCACAATGTACTATGTACCTAGACTAACTGTTAGCCGAAAATACTCGCTGAATAAATTAACTTGAAATTTACGATATGCCCCATTATAAAATACGATGAGCGCCTATGCTATAACATGGGGTCAAAAAATTAACTCTCAGAAATGGCCCCATATTATGTCACAATGTACTATGTACCTAGACTAACTGTTAGCCGAAAATACTCGCTGAATAAATTAACTTAAAATTTACGATATGCCCCATTATAAAATACGATGAGCGCCTATGCTATAACATGGGGTCAAAAAATTAACTCTCAGAAACGGCCCCATATTATGTTACAATGTACTATGTACCTAGACTAACTGTTAGCCGAAAATAAATTAACTTAAAATTTACGATATGCCCCATTATAAAATACGATGAGCGCCTATGCTCATCTTGACATGGGGTCAAAAAATTAACTCTCAGAAACGGCCCCATATTATGTCACAATGTACTATGTACCTAGACTTACTGTTAGCCGAAAATACTCGCTGAATAAATTAACTTGAAATTTACGATATGCCCCATTATAAAATACGATGAGCGCCTATGCTATAACATGGGGCCCCATATTATGTCACAATGTACTATGTACCTAGACTAACTGTTAGCCGAAAATACTCGCTGAATAAATTAACTTGAAATTTACGATATGCCCCATTATAAAATACGATGAGCGCCTATGCTATAACATGGGGTCAAAAAATTAACTCTCAGAAACGGCCCCATATTATGTCACAATGTACTATGTACCTAGACTAACTGTTAGCCGAAAATACTCGCTGAATAAATTAACTTAAAATTTACGATATGCCCCATTATAAAATACGATGAGCGCCTATGCTCATTTGACATGGGGTCAAAAAATTAACTCTCAGAAACGGCCCCATATTATGTCACAATGTACTATGTACCTAGACTAACTGTTAGCCGAAAATACTCGCTGAATAAATTAACTTGAAATTTACGATATGCCCCATTATAAAATACGATGAGCGCCTATGCTATAACATGGGGTCAAGAAATTAACTCTCAGAAACGGTCCCATATTATGTCACAATGTACTATGTACCTAGACTAACTGTTAGCCGAAAATACTCGCTGAATAAATTAACTTAAAATTTACGATATGCCCCATTATAAAATACGATGAGCGCCTATGCTATAACATGGGGTCAAAAAATTAACTCTCAGAAACGGCCCCATATTATGTCACAATGTACTATGTACCTAGACTAACTGTTAGCCGAAAATACTCGCTGAATAAATTAACTTGAAATTTACGATATGCCCCATTATAAAATACGATGAGCGCCTATGCTATAACATGGGGTCAAAAAATTAACTCTCAGAAACGGCCCCATATTATGTCACAATGTACTATGTACCTAGACTAACTGTTAGCCGAAAATACTCGCTGAATAAATTAACTTAAAATTTACGATATGCCCCATTATAAAATACGATGAGCGCCTATGCTATAACATGGGGTCAAAAAATTAACTCTCAGAAACGGCCCCATATTATGTCACAATGTACTATGTACCTAGACTAACTGTTAGCCGAAAATACTCGCTGAATAAATTAACTTGAAATTTACGATATGCCCCATTATAAAATACGATGAGCGCCTATGCTATAACATGGGGTCAAAAAATTAACTCTCAGAAACGGCCCCATATTATGTCACAATGTACTATGTACCTAGACTAACTGTTAGCCGAAAATACTCGCTGAATAAATTAACTTGAAATCTACGATATGCCCCATTATAAAATACGATGAGCGCCTATGCTATAACATGGGGTCAAAAAATTAACTCTCAGAAACGGCCCCATATTATGTCACAATGTACTATGTACCTAGACTAACTGTTAGCCGAAAATACTCGCTGAATAAATTAACTTAAAATTTACGATATGCCCCATTATAAAATACGATGAGCGCCTATGCTCATTTGACATGGGGTCAAAAAATTAACTCTCAGAAACGGCCCCATATTATGTCACAATGTACTATGTACCTAGACTAACTGTTAGCCGAAAATACTCGCTGAATAAATTAACTTGAAATTTACGATATGCCCCATTATAAAATACGATGAGCGCCTATGCTATAACATGGGGTCAAAAAATTAACTCTCAGAAACGGCCCCATATTATGTCACAATGTACTATGTACCTAGACTAACTCTTAGCCGAAAATACTCGCTGAATAAATTAACTTAAAATTTACGATATGCCCCATTATAAAATACGATGAGCGCCTATGCTATAACATGGGGTCAAAAAATTAACTCTCAGAAACGGCCCCATATTATGTCACAATGTACTATGTACCTAGACTAACTGTTAGCCGAAAATACTCGCTGAATAAATTAACTTGAAATTTACGATATGCCCCATTATAAAATACGATGAGCGCCTATGCTATAACATGGGGTCAAAAAATTAACTCTCAGAAACGGCCCCATATTATGTCACAATGTACTATGTACCTAGACTAACTGTTAGCCGAAAATACTCGCTGAATAAATTAACTTAAAATTTACGATATGCCCCATTATAAAATACGATGAGCGCCTATGCTATAACATGGGGTCAAAAAATTAACTCTCAGAAACGGCCCCATATTATGTCACAATGTACTATGTACCTAGACTAACTGTTAGCCGAAAATACTCGCTGAATAAATTAACTTGAAATTTACGATATGCCCCATTATAAAATACGATGAGCGCCTATGCTATAACATGGGGTCAAAAAATTAACTCTCAGAAACGGCCCCATATTATGTCACAATGTACTATGTACCTAGACTAACTGTTAGCCGAAAATACTCGCTGAATAAATTAACTTAAAATTTACGATATGCCCCATTATAAAATACGATGAGCGCCTATGCTATAACATGGGGTCAAAAAATTAACTCTCAGAAACGGCCCCATATTATGTCACAATGTACTATGTACCTAGACTAACTGTTAGCCGAAAATACTCGCTGAATAAATTAACTTGAAATTTACGATATGCCCCATTATAAAATACGATGAGCGCCTATGCTATAACATGGGGTCAAAAAATTAACTCTCAGAAATGGCCCCATATTATGTCACAATGTACTATGTACCTAGACTAACTGTTAGCCGAAAATACTCGCTGAATAAATTAACTTAAAATTTACGATATGCCCCATTATAAAATACGATGAGCGCCTATGCTATAACATGGGGTCAAAAAATTAACTCTCAGAAACGGCCCCATATTATGTTACAATGTACTATGTACCTAGACTAACTGTTAGCCGAAAATAAATTAACTTAAAATTTACGATATGCCCCATTATAAAATACGATGAGCGCCTATGCTCATCTTGACATGGGGTCAAAAAATTAACTCTCAGAAACGGCCCCATATTATGTCACAATGTACTATGTACCTAGACTAACTGTTAGCCGAAAATACTCGCTGAATAAATTAACTTGAAATTTACGATATGCCCCATTATAAAATACGATGAGCGCCTATGCTATAACATGGGGCCCCATATTATGTCACAATGTACTATGTACCTAGACTAACTGTTAGCCGAAAATACTCGCTGAATAAATTAACTTGAAATTTACGATATGCCCCATTATAAAATACGATGAGCGCCTATGCTATAACATGGGGTCAAAAAATTAACTCTCAGAAACGGCCCCATATTATGTCACAATGTACTATGTACCTAGACTAACTGTTAGCCGAAAATACTCGCTGAATAAATTAACTTAAAATTTACGATATGCCCCATTATAAAATACGATGAGCGCCTATGCTCATTTGACATGGGGTCAAAAAATTAACTCTCAGAAACGGCCCCATATTATGTCACAATGTACTATGTACCTAGACTAACTGTTAGCCGAAAATACTCGCTGAATAAATTAACTTGAAATTTACGATATGCCCCATTATAAAATACGATGAGCGCCTATGCTATAACATGGGGTCAAAAAATTAACTCTCAGAAACGGTCCCATATTATGTCACAATGTACTATGTACCTAGACTAACTGTTAGCCGAAAATACTCGCTGAATAAATTAACTTAAAATTTACGATATGCCCCATTATAAAATACGATGAGCGCCTATGCTATAACATGGGGTCAAAAAATTAACTCTCAGAAACGGCCCCATATTATGTCACAATGTACTATGTACCTAGACTAACTGTTAGCCGAAAATACTCGCTGAATAAATTAACTTGAAATTTACGATATGCCCCATTATAAAATACGATGAGCGCCTATGCTATAACATGGGGTCAAAAAATTAACTCTCAGAAACGGCCCCATATTATGTCACAATGTACTATGTACCTAGACTAACTGTTAGCCGAAAATACTCGCTGAATAAATTAACTTAAAATTTACGATATGCCCCATTATAAAATACGATGAGCGCCTATGCTATAACATGGGGTCAAAAAATTAACTCTCAGAAACGGCCCCATATTATGTCACAATGTACTATGTACCTAGACTAACTGTTAGCCGAAAATACTCGCTGAATAAATTAACTTGAAATTTACGATATGCCCCATTATAAAATACGATGAGCGCCTATGCTATAACATGGGGTCAAAAAATTAACTCTCAGAAACGGCCCCATATTATGTCACAATGTACTATGTACCTAGACTAACTGTTAGCCGAAAATACTCGCTGAATAAATTAACTTGAAATTTACGATATGCCCCATTATAAAATACGATGAGCGCCTATGCTATAACATGGGGTCAAAAAATTAACTCTCAGAAACGGCCCCATATTATGTCACAATGTACTATGTACCTAGACTAACTGTTAGCCGAAAATACTCGCTGAATAAATTAACTTAAAATTTACGATATGCCCCATTATAAAATACGATGAGCGCCTATGCTCATTTGACATGGGGTCAAAAAATTAACTCTCAGAAACGGCCCCATATTATGTCACAATGTACTATGTACCTAGACTAACTGTTAGCCGAAAATACTCGCTGAATAAATTAACTTGAAATTTACGATATGCCCCATTATAAAATACGATGAGCGCCTATGCTATAACATGGGGTCAAAAAATTAACTCTCAGAAACGGTCCCATATTATGTCACAATGTACTATGTACCTAGACTAACTGTTAGCCGAAAATACTCGCTGAATAAATTAACTTAAAATTTACGATATGCCCCATTATAAAATACGATGAGCGCCTATGCTATAACATGGGGTCAAAAAATTAACTCTCAGAAACGGCCCCATATTATGTCACAATGTACTATGTACCTAGACTAACTGTTAGCCGAAAATACTCGCTGAATAAATTAACTTGAAATTTACGATATGCCCCATTATAAAATACGATGAGCGCCTATGCTATAACATGGGGTCAAAAAATTAACTCTCAGAAACGGCCCCATATTATGTCACAATGTACTATGTACCTAGACTAACTGTTAGCCGAAAATACTCGCTGAATAAATTAACTTAAAATTTACGATATGCCCCATTATAAAATACGATGAGCGCCTATGCTATAACATGGGGTCAAAAAATTAACTCTCAGAAACGGCCCCATATTATGTCACAATGTACTATGTACCTAGACTAACTGTTAGCCGAAAATACTCGCTGAATAAATTAACTTGAAATTTACGATATGCCCCATTATAAAATACGATGAGCGCCTATGCTATAACATGGGGTCAAAAAATTAACTCTCAGAAACGGCCCCATATTATGTCACAATGTACTATGTACCTAGACTAACTGTTAGCCGAAAATACTCGCTGAATAAATTAACTTAAAATTTACGATATGCCCCATTATAAAATACGATGAGCGCCTATGCTATAACATGGGGTCAAAAAATTAACTCTCAGAAACGGCCCCATATTATGTCACAATGTACTATGTACCTAGACTAACTGTTAGCCGAAAATACTCGCTGAATAAATTAACTTGAAATTTACGATATGCCCCATTATAAAATACGATGAGCGCCTATGCTATAACATGGGGTCAAAAAATTAACTCTCAGAAACGGCCCCATATTATGTCACAATGTACTATGTACCTAGACTAACTGTTAGCCGAAAATACTCGCTGAATAAATTAACTTGAAATTTACGATATGCCCCATTATAAAATACGATGAGCGCCTATGCTATAACATGGGGTCAAAAAATTAACTCTCAGAAACGGCCCCATATTATGTCACAATGTACTATGTACCTAGACTAACTGTTAGCCGAAAATACTCGCTGAATAAATTAACTTAAAATTTACGATATGCCCCATTATAAAATACGATGAGCGCCTATGCTATAACATGGGGTCAAAAAATTAACTCTCAGAAACGGCCCCATATTATGTCACAATGTACTATGTACCTAGACTAACTGTTAGCCGAAAATACTCGCTGAATAAATTAACTTGAAATTTACGATATGCCCCATTATAAAATACGATGAGCGCCTATGCTATAACATGGGGTCAAAAAATTAACTCTCAGAAACGGCCCCATATTATGTCACAATGTACTATGTACCTAGACTAACTGTTAGCCGAAAATACTCGCTGAATAAATTAACTTGAAATTTACGATATGCCCCATTATAAAATACGATGAGCGCCTATGCTATAACATGGGGTCAAAAAATTAACTCTCAGAAACGGCCCCATATTATGTCACAATGTACTATGTACCTAGACTAACTGTTAGCCGAAAATACTCGCTGAATAAATTAACTTAAAATTTACGATATGCCCCATTATAAAATACGATGAGCGCCTATGCTCATTTGACATGGGGTCAAAAAATTAACTCTCAGAAACGGCCCCATATTATGTCACAATGTACTATGTACCTAGACTAACTGTTAGCCGAAAATACTCGCTGAATAAATTAACTTGAAATTTACGATATGCCCCATTATAAAATACGATGAGCGCCTATGCTATAACATGGGGTCAAAAAATTAACTCTCAGAAACGGTCCCATATTATGTCACAATGTACTATGTACCTAGACTAACTGTTAGCCGAAAATACTCGCTGAATAAATTAACTTAAAATTTACGATATGCCCCATTATAAAATACGATGAGCGCCTATGCTATAACATGGGGTCAAAAAATTAACTCTCAGAAACGGCCCCATATTATGTCACAATGTACTATGTACCTAGACTAACTGTTAGCCGAAAATACTCGCTGAATAAATTAACTTGAAATTTACGATATGCCCCATTATAAAATACGATGAGCGCCTATGCTATAACATGGGGTCAAAAAATTAACTCTCAGAAACGGCCCCATATTATGTCACAATGTACTATGTACCTAGACTAACTGTTAGCCGAAAATACTCGCTGAATAAATTAACTTAAAATTTACGATATGCCCCATTATAAAATACGATGAGCGCCTATGCTTTCAATTTACGATATGAAACGGCCCCATGTTAGCCATTTTGACATGGGGTCAAAAAATTAACTCTCAGAAACGGCCCCATATTATGTCACAATGTACTATGTACCTAGACTAACTGTTAGCCGAAAATACTCGCTGAATAAATTAACTTGAAATTTACGATATGCCCCATTATAAAATACGATGAGCGCCTATGCTATAACATGGGGTCAAAAAATTAACTCTCAGAAACGGCCCCATATTATGTCACAATGTACTATGTACCTAGACTAACTGTTAGCCGAAAATACTCGCTGAATAAATTAACTTAAAATTTACGATATGCCCCATTATAAAATACGATGAGCGCCTATGCTATAACATGGGGTCAAAAAATTAACTCTCAGAAACGGCCCCATATTATGTCACAATGTACTATGTACCTAGACTAACTGTTAGCCGAAAATACTCGCTGAATAAATTAACTTGAAATTTACGATATGCCCCATTATAAAATACGATGAGCGCCTATGCTATAACATGGGGTCAAAAAATTAACTCTCAGAAACGGCCCCATATTATGTCACAATGTACTATGTACCTAGACTAACTGTTAGCCGAAAATACTCGCTGAATAAATTAACTTGAAATTTACGATATGCCCCATTATAAAATACGATGAGCGCCTATGCTATAACATGGGGTCAAAAAATTAACTCTCAGAAACGGCCCCATATTATGTTACAATGTACTATGTACCTAGACTAACTGTTAGCCGAAAATAAATTAACTTAAAATTTACGATATGCCCCATTATAAAATATGATGAGCGCCTATGCTCATCTTGACATGGGGTCAAAAAATTAACTCTCAGAAACGGCCCCATATTATGTCACAATGTACTATGTACCTAGACTAACTGTTAGCCGAAAATACTCGCTGAATAAATTAACTTGAAATTTACGATATGCCCCATTATAAAATACGATGAGCGCCTATGCTATAACATGGGGCCCCATATTATGTCACAATGTACTATGTACCTAGACTAACTGTTAGCCGAAAATACTCGCTGAATAAATTAACTTGAAATTTACGATATGCCCCATTATAAAATACGATGAGCGCCTATGCTATAACATGGGGTCAAAAAATTAACTCTCAGAAACGGCCCCATATTATGTCACAATGTACTATGTACCTAGACTAACTGTTAGCCGAAAATACTCGCTGAATAAATTAACTTAAAATTTACGATATGCCCCATTATAAAATACGATGAGCGCCTATGCTCATTTGACATGGGGTCAAAAAATTAACTCTCAGAAACGGCCCCATATTATGTCACAATGTACTATGTACCTAGACTAACTGTTAGCCGAAAATACTCGCTGAATAAATTAACTTGAAATTTACGATATGCCCCATTATAAAATACGATGAGCGCCTATGCTATAACATGGGGTCAAAAAATTAACTCTCAGAAACGGTCCCATATTATGTCACAATGTACTATGTACCTAGACTAACTGTTAGCCGAAAATACTCGCTGAATAAATTAACTTAAAATTTACGATATGCCCCATTATAAAATACGATGAGCGCCTATGCTATAACATGGGGTCAAAAAATTAACTCTCAGAAACGGCCCCATATTATGTCACAATGTACTATGTACCTAGACTAACTGTTAGCCGAAAATACTCGCTGAATAAATTAACTTAAAATTTACGATATGCCCCATTATAAAATACGATGAGCGCCTATGCTCATTTGACATGGGGTCAAAAAATTAACTCTCAGAAACGGCCCCATATTATGTCACAATGTACTATGTACCTAGACTAACTGTTAGCCGAAAATACTCGCTGAATAAATTAACTTGAAATTTACGATATGCCCCATTATAAAATACGATGAGCGCCTATGCTATAACATGGGGTCAAAAAATTAACTCTCAGAAACGGTCCCATATTATGTCACAATGTACTATGTACCTAGACTAACTGTTAGCCGAAAATACTCGCTGAATAAATTAACTTAAAATTTACGATATGCCCCATTATAAAATACGATGAGCGCCTATGCTATAACATGGGGTCAAAAAATTAACTCTCAGAAACGGCCCCATATTATGTCACAATGTACTATGTACCTAGACTAACTGTTAGCCGAAAATACTCGCTGAATAAATTAACTTGAAATTTACGATATGCCCCATTATAAAATACGATAAGCGCCTATGCT
>CASCJZ010000384.1:0-17408 GCA_949152475.1 Terebella lapidaria
CATCGAGATGAAATTTTATCTTGAAGTAGTAATTATTTTGTGACCCCAAATAATCAGTCAGATTATCAAAGGTAGTTGGCTCGATCACATTGCAATTATTCCTCATAGTTATAAATTATATACTGAAAGGAATATACAATGTTTTTCCCAGAAGAAGAACCAGAAGTGAAGATGCCGGGAGACCAATAAAATGGTAACAATTCATACTATTACAGCTTTATATCTATGAGAATAATGCACTAGAACAGAAACCCTATGAAATTAAGCTCCAAAAGAAAACCTATTACTTTTAAGGAACTTAGTAGAATCACCTTGTATTGTCACCTTAGGAGTTAAGTAAAGTACTAAATGGTTAGATAGTAATATTGGTCTCTTTGAAAAGAATAAAGTAATTATAGACCTGAATGAAGAACCATGTATTAAATATATGAAAACTCCTAATTATGTTAAATCTGAAAAATTAAAAAAACTTATTAGTAATATAAAGAAGAAAAATACAGTTAGCATATAAAATCTTTTTAAGAAGAAAGATTTAGCTAGTATAAGTGATAATGAATCAGTAATAAAATTTATTCATTCACTACAAACTTATTTTAGGGATGAAATAATCAGATATTTACCCTCCTTAGAAGAGTTTAATATTCTAAAAAATAAATACCTCGGAAAAAGTGAAATTGAATCAGTGAAAAATATTGTTAATATAATTATAGGAAGAATTTAATTGTCTCGTAAAAAATAATAGGACCCATTTATGGACTTTTTTTTGAAAAAAGAGGTGGTATATGTCTTTATTACTGAATACTATGATTTAAAATGAAACTTTATATCAAATCCATGCTTGTTTCAATGTTATAAATATAAAACTCATAGTTGTTGAATTTATGAATTTAAGAGAATCAACAAACGCTGTATGTAAAGCATAGTTCTTCTATGGATTACTAAGCTTTTAGTATCTTAACTTTATCAATGGAAGCTCCATAGCTGGTATAATCAGTTGGCATAAATCTAAGAACATTAGTTCCTCTTATTCCAGTTATTGTAAATAATTCAATATGTACATTACCATCACTGGGTGCAAATGAACTTATAACTTATCCATTCCAAGAAACCTAAAATGGTGCTGTATGAAGGAAATTTATTTGACCAGCCCATTCAAAACTAAGATAATATAATCCAGCCTCTTAAATTTCTAAATTTTGTTGAATTGTTGTTAATCTTCTATTTGGACTTAATGTTGCAACTTGATTACTAGTCCATTGAGGATTAAAGGATTTACCTTCTCCAATTATAATATAGGTCGATTATCTCCAACCTAAGACTTCTCCTTATCTAAAAACCATCTGATTTCCTTTTAGATTAGGTAAGAGGAAATCACCATTTATAATTAAGTTTCCTTAGGTCTCTTAACGATCCTATAAATATTTGCGGATGAGACAAGGATGTAAAGTTTGTTTTTTAAGTTAAACATTATCAATAACAGCTCCATGTCCATCAATTGTCCCAGTTCCTCTGAAGGTAATAGTATTTATTCCTGCTTTTCCTTCTACTACAAAAGTTTCTCTATTTATCTGATGTTTTGATGGGTTATAAGCCTTTAACAATTTATTATTCCAATAGACTTCAAATTGTGAAGTGTCTTTGTATTCAAGTTTAGGAGCCCAATCAAAGGTAATCAAATAACAATTCATGTTTGGGAGAAAAACTGTTTGTGAAAGTTAGGTATTTTCTCCAGTATCTAAATTTGCAACTTGGGAAGTTAGACCTGGATCATAGTGAGTTGCAAAACCAACTTCAATAGTTGTAGCTTACCAGGCAGGAAGCATGTTACCTCTAAAGATTTAGATATTTCCAAGAAGATTAGGAACTTAAAAGTCTCCATTTGCAATGAAATTAGTTGAAGATTCACATTTTTCATCAATATGTGGATTAAACTAACTTTGAGCTAAGTTGAGTAAGAGACAAAGACAGATGAAAAACATTTTTGAATCTACGATCATGATAATTATATTATGATACGATTCTCGACCCGACGCTAATTTTTTTAACCCCATTTTTATTTCATTTCATATATATGTCTTAGGTCGCAGATAAATATTACTTGGCCAACTTTTACAAAGTACTTCTATTTTATTTTATTCTAAAAATTGAAAATAAAATTTTTGATAATTTTTCATATCTCATGAATGGTGTGTGATATGATACTCCAGTTTGATTTTTTCATAAGTAAGTTGGGGTAGATAAATTAAATAATGATATTTATTTTTAATTTTGAAATCTGTAAAATGGTTTTTTAAAATATAGTATCCTTTCAAGTGGTTGAATTGCTAATTTTTTTGAAACTGAATTTGAAGAACTTATAGGAAACTAGCAATTAATATAATATTAAAAAGAAGGAAGTTTATATAAAATTACAGCCAACTGATGTGATAAGAAAAATCATTAAGAAATAATGGATTTAATGACTGAATTAAATGCTGAGATGGTTTACTAGGTAACTAATCTTTCTTTCATACCTGAATTCAACTGTTATAAGAATATCTAACATTAATTACATAAATACTTGTGTTTTAAGGGAAAATTTCTGGCTCTGATTAGGTAGCCAATTCCTTACTAACTAGTAAGCTATAGTCCATCCTATAAGGAATTTTTGTTCTTGATTAGATTGATGTATGAGCTGTTCTAGAAGATCCATATAGCAATTAAAGATAGTTTATTTACTATACCCAGTGTCCTCAAAAAAATATAGGATCCACTTAGTATGATCAGGTAAATCAAGTTTTTTTTGATAATTTAATTGATTGATGGTTTCAATAAGTAGATCATCATCTACTTGCTCTAAGGCATACTTAAGAGAGACATCAATGATAGTCCTTACTGGAAGACTGCGATTTGACTCTATGACTACAAATTGAAGTTCATCTTTTAAAGCTGCACCAAATTTCTGATTAGATCGCTTAAAAAGTTCAGATAATAGTTTATTTATGTCTACTAAGTTTTAAGGTTAGAATAAACTTAGGTAGATCAACTTCAACTCAACAGATTACAGCACATCTATCCATTTCAATAGTTCCACATGGTGAAAAGTCTAATATTCAAGTTTACTGTTAACTTACTGCTAATGTCTATGGAAATATTTTTGGTACTATTTTCTTATCAATTTTTGGAGCTTTAGAGTTTTTTTCAATATTTCTATCTACTGTAAAGATAAAGAATGATTCCATTCAAATTGTTCCTGCATGGTTCTCTTAGATAAGCAATTTTAGGTTTAGACAAGAAGAAAGAGTTTTTCTTAAATTGATCTCCTGCTTTCTTGTATTTCAGTCATTAAATAGGTTATTTTTTAGAGAGAAGTATTGAAATTAGGAAGAATAATATGTTTAGGTTAACTAATTTAAATTCCTTTTGGTTTTTAGACAATAAAAAAAGTAAATTTTCTAACATGAACCAAATAATTTCGATAAAAATCTGGTAATTAATAATTACCAATTTTCTTGATCACCTATTCTTAAGAATCAATAGCTTCAATTTCACTAAAAATATCAATAAGTTAAACAAAGTTGATAGTAGCATAGTTTGGAATAATCTTCCTCCATTTTTGTACTATTGCAGAAGTTGATTAACTAACTAAAGTATAAAATAGGGCTTAAAAGTAACACTCTGGTGGTTTATTGTAACCTTATGAAAATTTCAAGTTTTTAGGCATGAAATTCTGAGCAATTCTAATTAGTAATAGGAATTCCTGACATTATTCAATGAACATCATAAACTAATTAGCCTTAATCAAGTTTATAGGCAACTATAAAATTTCAGTGAAAGAATTTTATAGTACTTCTAGTTTATCTGCAATAGTTTTAGTAAGAGATATTGAAATTTTATGTATTTCCGTATCCCATATGATTCTAATTATCCTATAAAAGTATATAGATATAGCTTCTAATAAGATTTCCTTGACCTTGTAGTGTTGATTATTTTCTTTAGGAAGATAATTCTCTTTTTTAAAGGAACTATTAAATTTCATTTTATCAGTTTCTATGTATTACTTGATGACTAGATTCAGTAACTACCTAACTTAATCAAGGTTTTGCCTTGTTAACTCTTAATAATTCATTCTTTCAATTCTTATATGACTATTTATGTTGTTACAGCTTGTTCTAGGATAACCCTTGTTATCCTTCAGTTTTTGGACTAAATCATTACTAAGATAATATATTCCCTAATGATCGGAATAGATCTGTACTAACATTACTGCTAAATCTAAATGTGTTATTTTAATTTATTTTATTAGTGATAGTAGCCATAATATGCTCTCATGAATGTTGGCTGTCACTAATACTGTGAATACTATATCAATTGGTCTAAGGTAAATTACTGCTTGAATTGAACAATCTGTTGAAATCATATATATTTAGGGCTGTAGAACTGTTTGCCTAGCTAATTCATGCATTTAACTATAACTGTTGATAATTTAATGTTAGTCTCTAAATGATGAACATGAACTAGATAGAACAGTTCCAGCATTGACTTTATGAAACCATCTTTATTGAGGTCTTTCTTGTTAATTCCAAACAGATTCAAGTCTAACTTCATGAATAAATTATCTTTCATTGTGAGAGTGAGCACTTGTAGTCAAATAAGTAAAAGATTTGTTACCATCATATAAAATAGTTGCTAAGCTTTTTTCTCTATCATTGAGGTAACAAAGTATTGAATAACTGAGTGATTATCTTTGAACTACAATGGTTTCTTTGGTGTGATGAAATGGAACTTCTAGTTGTGAGATTCTTGGTTGTTAAGAGTTTTTGGACTGAATAGGGATGAAGGGTCTATAATCTGGGGGATAGATGATTTCTTTAATTCTGAAAGATACTTATTCATCATAATGTAGATAAATTCTAGTTCCATTTTTAAGTATTAGCATTAAGTTACTACTTGGATAATATTGCTGATTAACAGTATCTATTTTCTAGATTCTAAAGGATTCTTTATTTGGGAAGAGTGTTAAAAGACTTAGATTATCATAGAATTCTTCTAAGGTCAATTTCTTCAATAATATAAGATTTTCAGATCTATAACTATAAATGAAAAGGACTTGATATTTACTTCTTAGAATGAATTCACTTGTATATTCACTGATTGAGAAGAGAAGTTGTCTTGAGCTATCCCTTACTAAGGTTAAATTCTAGCACATTGAACAAAATAGAGACTTAGCTGAGTCAAATATATCATTTAAAAATATTTTAATATTTTTCCATTTAGGTTTTCTAGTTTGAATTTCCTTCTTGGATGCAATATATTCTTGTAATGAAAATCGACCTAATCTTAATGAAAATAATTTATCTTCTGTCATTTTTATTTGACACATTGAACCTTTTTTACCTAGATAAAAAATTTCATTTTTTCCATATTGAAAATGAATAACTCTTTTACATTGGAGATAGAAATCAATGTTAAGATCATGGAAAGTTATTTAATTATCAATAGTATAAGCAAATAACTTTATTTTCCAAGGGAGAGAAATTATGAGTTGATTCTGGGAAAATTCTTGTGGTATCATTTCCCAATTTACATTCACTTCCACAATGGTATTTACAATATCTTAGGGTGATAGGTGTACGATTGTAGCTTTAAGGGGAGTTGGAGTTTCGACTTAATAAACAATATCTCTATAATTATACAGAAGGATGGTATTGTTAATACCATAATAGATTATTCCTGCTTTTTCTAAGAACCCCTGAACAAAATTAACTACTGTATTTGGATTTTATGCTTGTTTTTCTGAGTGAATTTTCTCAACTTCACGAGGTAGGGAATTACAAGGAGTAAGTAGGAACCTATTTTCTTGTTTTATCCATGAATTGTGTCTAGATTTGAGTTCCATATTTTTCTTGGAACACTTGACATCTTATCTATAACATGAACTGATTTATTCACTAATCCAGTGAGTATTAAGTGTTTTTTGTGTTATTTTTGTTTATGTGAATGTTCTTTGAATTGTCTTAGAATTGAATGGTTTTTAGCTAAGAGTGGGTTTTTAGCTAAGAGGAAATATTTGTGTTTTAAGATTGATATTAGGGGATGTAGTTATTTTTAGATATTAGGCTTGACTTCTTTTGAGATTAGGAAGATAGGAGGTGCTATGAATTTTGAATTTATCAAACATTTGGTTTTTTTGACTTATTAAATAATGAAGTGTTAATAATTAGATTCATTTAAAATGGAGACAATAACTAACAGCTTGAATATGATACATGAATCAAATCTAAATAAATTATAGTTGAAAAAATTATAACTATATTGGATTAAAAAATTGGCTCTAGTTATTTAATTCTCTTCAATAGTGACACCATTTAGGAATTAGTTTGTCTTTACATCCTTCAGCCATTTTCATCTCAGTTGTTGTAAACTTGAAAAAGGTCTCTGCCGATACAAATCTATTTAATTCTAGTTGATTTGTTTCACATCTTATTTCATCAAAGTATTCATGAGCTAATATTTCTGCTGATGTAAGTCTTAAGTCTGGAGAATATTTCATTATTTTATCGACAAGATCTAATAAGAGTCCATTTATTGATGGGAATAACTATATATATTATAACAACATACCTAAACCCATTTACGACTTTGAATTTGAGGAAAATCATATTCCATTAAATCATAGTCAGAATTCATAGCAATTACTTCTGATCTAGAAGGAGTACCCATAACTTTTATTACCTCAACTAAATGTTCTAAACTATTATCACCAATAAATAATGGCATACCATTTATTGCCTCTAGAATAATACATCCAGCTGACCATATGTCAATTTGAGTAGTATAAAATATAGAACCAAAGATTAATTCAGGTGCTCTATACATCTTGAACAAATATAAGAAAGATTAACTTCACCTTACCTGAGAATTTTAGCAGAACCAAAATCGCCTATGCATAATCGACCATTTTTAAGGAGCATATTATGAGGTTTAATATCTCGATGACAAATTTTTAAAGAGTGTAAGTAGAGCAATCCCCTAAACATTTGATACAATAAGACTTTGAACCTAAATGTATTGGCTATATTTTTATGAGAAGTTAAATATTCATAAAAGTTGCAATCGTAGTGTTACATCACAATGTTAAGATACTAATTTTTAACTTTTTTATCGAACTATTCAGTAATAAAAGTAAAGAAAGTTTTTCATAATAAAAGGACTTTCTACCATTTTAATAATGTCTAGTTATCTACTCTTAAATTTTTTATCTTGAATAACTTTTTTTACTGCTACTATTTCCTTATTACTCTTAATCTAAGCCTTAAATACTTTTCCAAAAGTTCCTTGTCCTATTAACTTTATTAACTCAATCTTCTCATTTCCACACTGTTCCTATTGTTTAGATTTTAAAGGGTATTTAGTACTTTTAGGGAATTCTAATATGTTTGTGGAAACATTTTTAATTTCTAACTCTTGTTTATGATTATCTTTCTCAGAAGGAGAAGTATATTTCTTGACTTTTTTATATTTTCCAAGGAAAGGTTTAGAATTTTTTTTTAATCTTTGTGAACATTCATATTTTTATTCACCCAGAGTAAAATCTGTAAATGTAAATCTATTAATATTTTCTGTAGATTTTTCATTCAAAATTTTACTTTCTTGAAGTTATTTAGAATATGATTTTCTATCTAACCATTGATATTTAGTTGCTTTATTAAGATTATTTCTAGGAAGAAGATATATTTGTTTAGTTTTAGATTAGCTATACCTTGGTTCATCATATTATGTATTGACTTTTTTATTCAAGTAGGTAAAACCTTTCGGTTTTCTATGGTAGCTTTTCTAATCACTAATCTACCGATTTTTCTATTTTATTTTCATAGAGTTCCTTTTAAAGAACTCTAGAGATTTTTTATGATTCAGCTTCATCTTTCTATAGAAATTATATTGTAAAATAGAAGTCTAATAATTCTGTTGTATCATTCGAGATGAAATTTTATCTTGAAGTAGTAATTTATTTTGTGACCCCAAATAATCAGTCAGATTATCAAAGGTAGTTGGCTCGATCACATTGCAATTATTCCTCATAGTTATAAATTATATACTGAAAGGAATATACAATGTTTTTCCCAGAAGAAGAACCAGAAGTGAAGATGCCGGAGACCAATAAAATGGTAACAATTCATACTATTACAGCTTTATATCTATGAGAATAATGCACTAGAACAGAAACCCTATGAAATTAAGCTCCAAAAGAAACCTATAACTTTTAAGGAACTTAGTAGAATCATAAACATTAGCCCATTGAGGCTTTTTAATTCAGAAGGAGCAGAATATTTTGAAGATGACCTTGGGTATATAAAAAATAAAACAGTGTTATATGCATCCAATGGGGAAGATTTTGATCCAAACAATTGTTTTGCATAATATTAAATGATTGATACATTAGGTTAAGGAGGATTTGGGAAGGTATATCTAGCTAAGAACAAACAAAATAATGAAAAATATGCTATAAAAATCATAAAAACTGAAAATGTTAGATCAACATAGGATATTGATGCAATATTCATCGAATCTTAAGCCTTAAAATCTCTTAATCATGATAATATAGTCAAAGTACATAATTGCTTGACCTTAAAAAATATGCAAGTGGCCATTATAATGGAATTCTTAGAAGGAGGATAACTACTTAAATATGTAGAAAAGGAAAAAAGAGTAGATGAAGCTACTGCCAAGATCTTCATGAAACAAATAGTTAAGGGAATGGTATATTGTCACCAGCATAATCTTATTCATCGTGATCTTAAACTCGAAAATTTACTTCTAGTAAATAGTGAAGCAAAAAAAATTAAAATTATTGATTTTGGTATTGCAGGAGTTATGAATTTTCTTACTTGGGAAGATATGGATATTGGTAGTTTAGCTTATATGGCTCCGGAATGTTTTATTAATACTAAAAACTATAAGGTAGATGGAAGGATTGATGTATGGGCATCTGGAGTTATTCTCTATACAATGTTAGTAGGAGACATGCCATTCAAGGGGAAAAATAATCCAGAAATTATAGAGGCTATTAAGGAAGGGGAAATCAAAATTCCAAGGGATATTTAAAAAATTATAAGTGCAGAATGCATTGATGCCTTACATAAATGTTTAGACCCTAATAGTAAAAGTAGAGTGACTATGTAAGAGTTACTAGATCATCCATGGTTAAGTAACAAGAGCTTATTTACCCCAGAACCAAAAATAATAAAGTAAATGCCAGTAATCACTTAATAGAAATATCTAGAGCCTAAAAAAAAGTCAATAAATAATATGCAAAAAAAATAAGTTAGTAAAAAGGACTTTCATAAACTTCCACTCAACAGAAGCCACAAAAAAACTCAATGATATACCAAATGAGCTCCTCAGTTATTCATTGTTATAACCAAAATCTTAATTAATTTATTAATATCATGGATTATTAATATATAAGTAGATAGAACTGTCACTGTGAGTGTTGATAATAAATGAGTTACTTAATAAGTCAGGGAAATTTGTTGTTGTTGCTGATTGTCCTTTAAGTTACCTGGTGTAGATAAAATTTCACTTCTGAAATAAGAGATGAGGTGATAATTCCTCCAATGAGTTATGTAAGACATGGCAACACTATTTTGAGCAAAAACAGATAGTATCTTCAATCAGCTGAAGTATAAGTTCTTGCAGTTTTTCACCAGCCAATCTAGGAAAGTTCTTACAATATGATCTACTTTGAACTAAGCAATTAAACTGGTTTACAGTGTTATTATGATTGGATGAATGGAACTAGATAAATTTAGAACAAAACTTGTTAGGCAATTCTTAGAACATAGAAGACATGTCTCAACTACATGAATTGTACCAGGGAAGAAATCTCTTATCATATATTTCTTTCCAACAGTACCCAAACCTTTGAAAATGCCATTTATATTGAGAATTTGAGTTAGAATAATCTAAGCATCAGTTCTGTGTACACTATTAAGTTATTGGGATCTAATGCTTGGTTATATTGGGGAATAGCTTTAACTTGTATTTTATTGTTACAAATAGTAGTTTGGAGTGGTTTCATCTTTTACTGGTACCTGAAGTACAAAAAAACCAAGAAAAAATTTGAAAAATTTAAACTTACTGGCACAAATGAATTCAAAAATTAATGATTTCCCTAAACATTATTAAAGATTATTGAGTTAATAAATTCAATCATTCCCATGATAGCTCAACAACTGCAGTGACTTTTTTTTCATATTACTTTTTATTATCAGCAAAAATCCTGGCTGCCTCACTATTAGCAGGTGATGATGGGTTAGGATCTGCTAATAGGGATCTTATTGAAGTCAAAATAGCTGATATATCATATATTGGACTCCATTGATTCTGTAAAATATCAAGGCATACACGACCATCTGGATAAATATTTGGATGAAACATTTTAGAGTCAAATCTAACTGAAGGTGGCTTATTGGGATAATCTTAAGTAAATTTCATTGACAGTTTTAAGGTAGCACCTTCCCAAATGGTTTAGTCAGGTCCTACAATGATAGCTTCCCAGTTGAGAAGATTATTTTCTTCAGGGGTTGCTGTAAAACCTTCATCATCTTCTTTTTGTATTTTCTGTAGGTCTTTTAAGAGTCTTCTCTTAGCTGTAGTAGTAGTAGTCATAAATACTTCTATACTTTATTACAAGAAAAATTGATTTATATTTTTCAATACTATCCAATGCTGATTATAATTGTGTTAATCAACTCCAATAGACTCCTCTATATTGCATGGTCTTTACACTCTTTTGACCAGTTTTCCAATGCTTGTAACCTAAATTATCCCTAACAGCATACACCTCAGTTCTTGTGCTTAATAAGCTTCTAAAGTATCCATAAGTCTTTAAATATTTAATGGGAATAAGCAACAAGCAACCGAAGACTACCATCCATTTACGAGCTTCGTTATCAGGTTTTCTCCATCCAGTTCTTCTTTGCACAAATCCAATAAAATTAGCAACATCATTAGCCATTTGTGGTGTAGATGCCGGTGTTCCATCTTCATATTCAATAAGTCCATCAAACAGTTGCCTAGGCATTCCAATGATCATATGATCAAAATAAGGATTAAAATATCTACCTTTAGGTATATCCAATGCAAAAGGAGGATTATAAGAATATCCATTGATTATATTGTAAATGTAATTGACTCCCCCAGGTCTAAGTCTTATTTTTCCTAAATCAACTGGAAAAGCTCCTTGATTAGCATTTTTTCCTTGATCTTGACTGTAATAAGGTGGATAGATATGATCATGGATATATCTGTCTCTTTAATCCCATTCCTGATAATAATATTGCTTAAAGTGTTGATGAGCTGGATGTACTGTGAAATTTTCACCTACCCAACTAGCTAATTCTAATTGCTCATATACTTTGTCCAATAGAATATCATATTTCTTCCCTATCATTCCATGACAATTAGCACAATTTCTTGAAAATACTTGAAAACCTAAATTATTAAGCAAATAAATTATTAAGTTAAAGGCTTAACTTAGCCTTTCAAGAAAAAAAATTACCTCGTCTTACACTTCCAGAATCATAAGTACCAAAGAATCTAAATTGTGGCCAAGATAGACGTCCATGATGGGTACCTACTTCAGTAACCATCTCTTCATACCCTTTAATACCCCAAAAAGATCCAATATCAGAACGATAAATAAAACATTGAGGAGTGTTCCTATCACTCAAGAGGGCATAGGTCAATCCAATAGCTGCTAAGGCTGTTTTAGTTGCAAAGCTCATAATTTTTAAATAAAAACTATTATCAACATTAAATTTGATTGTTTATGGGAATTCATTGATCAAAAATGAGCAACTACAATAACCGAGCCAATGATAGCAACTATCGCTATAAAGGGTAGATATACCTTCAGTATATCTATGTAAGATATATAATTGGATCCCCATAGGCACATCCACCAAATAGACATTTGATTCCAATTCGTTTGGCCTTGGTACTAGTATAAGTTTAGTACCCTAGCAACATGATGATGACAGTTATTACTATCATTAATACACTGATTACCAACATAAATTATGCTTAAATAGATATAAAAATTACTCCTTGCTGTAAGAACTCTTTATTAGCTTGGTTGAATGCTTTTTAATATTTTTCAGGATTATTAATTTACAGTTTATGGTATTTAACTGGTCTGGAGAAGGCCATTTATTTGGTCTAAAGTCAATGGTTGGTTACATTAATATGATATCCCAAGAAATCATGTACTATTCCATCTTCACTATCTTAAAACATGACTTACTTACAAATTCCAACATGCCCAATCCAAGGTATGATCCAAGTAACACAGGGAAGGATTGTCCAGACAATACAAAAGGGGAATAAGTCGTTTTAAAAATCCATTTTATCCTTTAAAATATTATAGGTATGAATCAAATGATAGTTTCCCATGTAATGTCTGATTTAGTAGCCTTAGCCTTACTCTCCATTAATAGTGGTTTAACTTCATATAGTTCTTCTAAATTTAACTTAACTTCATATGGAATCACTGGAGGGTCATAATGAGGTTTTCCTCCTTGAGTATCAAGTTCATTCTTGATTTTTTTGACTAATATTTCCCTTAAATGAGGATCTTTTTTTTCCTTTTTCTTTTCTTTTAACTTTTCTTCATTTTCCTTTCTTCTAAAACTCACATATGTATCATATTTAAGAGTTGACTTAACTTCAGTCTAAAATTCAACAGTAGTATTTTTTTTATTGATCGATTTAATTTACACTATGGGTTAATTAATTCTCTTAATTTCATGTTTAACTTCATGAAAATGGAATGGTTTAACTATTAGAGGTTTTTTATTATGTTTTCTTATTGATTAGAGTTTTTACATTTCTATAGCATGACACCTTTGAAAATTTGGTACTTCTTTAACTGAAAAAGTTGAATGGTTTTTTTTCCATTTAGTATGAGCCTTAGCCTCTTTTTAAACTAAATGTTCATTATATTGTTATAAATATTTCATGGTTGAGGGATAGGAAGCTTTTTTATATAGTTCTTCAGCTTTTTGATGAATGTATTCCTTGGAACTTGATTATGGATATAGTTAATTATTGGTTTGATAAGTAGTTTTAGGTATTTATTTTGCTTTAAAGGTTCTATCCCAGTAGTAATATTTTTCTACAGTCATCTTTTCTGAATTATTTATAGTAAGGTTAAAGGGTTAGCATGTGGTTGTATGTAAATTTTTCTTCTCTTTTGATTCAGGCTTATCATAGAGAGTCTTAGGAATTGGATTAGCTTTGTAATGCTGTCTTAGTTCTGGCTCTTTTTCAGGAGATTTCCATTTTTTAGGTTGAGATACATGTGAATTATATGGTATTGTATATTTTTTAATGGATTTAAGATTTGTAATGACTTCACTATCTAATTAGAGCAATCCATTTGTTTCATTATTGATTATTATTTTTTCAAGAGAAATTTATTCCTATTTGCTAAAATCCTTAACCCTTAACCAGCAAAAAAGTAAGATATGTTTTAAGCTAATCTTTTGAAGGGTGTGATAGTTCATTGGGGTAACCTATTTTATATGAACTTGAGAATTCAGCAGGAAATTTTTAAACATAACTATTAGTTGCTCATGTGAGAGAATACATTCATTTTTGGTTAACTACTTCACTTTAGAGAAAATGAATTGAGTAAAAGCTTTACTAAATGTTTCAAATTTAGATTTACTTTACTTAAATACTTTTCTTAAGAGTTTCTACGTTTTTTACCTTTCTCTCTTAAGTATTTAGTGTTCTGCTCTCTCAGGATAGTTCTTTTCTGGTTGATATGCTCCTCTAAAAGATAGATGCTCTGATTCTTCTTATTAACCATATATTGATTAGGATTTCTAGGTATCAATGCAACATGGTTCATGATTATAGAGTCTTCTAACTGTTTAGTGTATTTTTTGTTGCTAGGATGGTTTTCTTATGATTGGGAGTTATTCTTGATAAAATTAAGCTAGATTACCAACTTATAATTGTCCTATTAGATAATGAGTATCGATTTAAGTTGATGGAGTACTTTAGATTAGATTGGATTGGGGAATTTTAGAATGCTTTGCTGAGTAACCCCGGAATCCAGCTGAATACTATCTTTTAACTGGTTTAGGTTGTTTTTTATGTTCAGTTACTAGAGACTTTTCGGGAACCAATAACATTGTTACTTAACATAAATAATTAGAAAAGAGTGAATTTCTTTAGTTAAAATAAAAACATTAAAGAAATTTACAGTTATGATTAGTTCTAATCAGCAGTAGCATATTAACCTTGAAAATTTCATACTTTGGGAATTAATCCTAGTTTTGGACCATAAAGTTGATTGTCTAAGGCTGTTATGTTACTGTTAGAATTATTGATGATTTAAAGATCACTTATTATTCATAATAATCATATTCGTTTGAGACCAATACTAGATGTCTACTTTATTCAACTCCCAGCAGAATATCAATATCAGTATCTCTTATAATCTAGCCCAAGAGAAGGCGCTTAATCCCTTCTATGCTAAAAAAATTGTTAAAAACACGAACTACCCTCTAAAAAACCTTATGATGTTGATATTAAAATTAAAAAACCCTCTCATCAACCTCAATAGCAACTACCTAAAGCTGAAGAAGACTCTCATGATCATCATAGGAAACCTTCATTTAAGAATAGAAAGAAAATCATAAGAACAGTTCATTCACCAGAAATCCTCCCCTAAAAAAGAGTGAAAACATAGTATAATCATAACTAATGCCACTTTAATGAAAAATAGCTCCAAAATCAAAAAAATCCTTTGAATAAGAGTAGCTTCATGTCATATCATCACTATAAAAGCACCCAACCGACATATAATAAAATACCAAGTAAAAAACCTATCAAAGTTAAACCTAAAATTCATAATAAATCTTGTGTTTTGGTAACATCACTTAAAAAACCCATTTTTGATGCAAAGTTTATCATGTCCACTAATTTACCTGTAGCTGACAAAAAAAGAAGAGCTCAATCAGCCAGTAATCTACCTAATAAGAAGGATAAAGTCGTTAATAAGCTTTTAAATATGAGTTTATTAGGTTCATAGTTAGGAGCTAGTCAGTTAGTGTCTAATTAAAATAGAAACAATAGTAATAATAACACTAAAGATTTCCAAAGGGTTATGAAAGAATTTATGAGTTCTTTAGATATACATGTCATTAATCAAATGCAAGGAGATCAAAAACCATGTAAAAAAAGTCTTAGGGAACAAAATCTTAGTGAATACTTAACAGATATTAAAGGAATATCTGTATAAACACTTCATTAAAAAGCTACAATGATCAAATAAATTTGGAAATCTACAAAAACTAAAAAAGTTATTGGTTTTTATCATAATTTATTTGAAAAAGCAGTAAAGAAGAAAAATCAAGAAGAATAAGATAATTTTATTTCTTTAGAGGAATTTTAAAGTGGAACTGATAGAAAATAATTATATGAGATTTTTTTCCTTAACGACAGTTAAAATAGCCCTAATCAATCAAATCGATCTGAACAAATCAAATCTAGTTTTGAAGTAGAAAAAAATGTGAATCTTATAAAGATGAGGGAATTAGTTCAAAAACAAACTAAGGAAAAATGGAATAATGTGAATAAAATAATTCGTTCTAGTATGAATACAGGTAAAATGGACTCTAAAAAAGTCGTGGAAGCATTGCTTAAGCAATCAATCAGAAATAAAAAATATTTTGAAGAAGATATTAATAATTAAATAGCTGAAGATCAAAAATTCTCTCTTGTTGAAATAGAAAGTGGTTCAGAGAAGGATCCAGGCCCAGAAATAATTGAATAGGAAGCTATAAACTAAGTTTAAAAAGTTTCATAACCAAGAAAACCTACTAATGAGGAGGATTAAGAATCTGTAGAAGAAAGTTAATAATATAACTATAATAAATATAGTGAACAGGACTGTTTAGTGGAATGGGATAATAAATGGATAAGAAAGGAGTTAGTCAGAGAAGATGGAATTATGAAGAAATATTTAGATTGTGACTTGGATGATCTTGGATTAAAAATTGGATCATAATAGATCCATTTTACTAGTTATAATGAAGGATGTGATTAGGTTGGGAATTAGAAGAATGGTCATGAGGACAATACAATATAAATAACCAAAGTTAATGAAGAACCTGTTGAACAGGAACAATCCCCAGATCATCAGCTAAGTTCCATTGAAGAGGACAACTATTAAATTAAGTCAGAACAAGACCCTAATATTTCCTAAATCGTCAACAGTACGATGGAATATCTCATGAATGAGCTCTCATAAGGTACTCTCCTCTTTTAATATAGATATTGCCATTATCCTCCAGAAATCATCTAAAAGATCAGTAGTTCCCAGCCAAGCCTAAATTCAGGAATAAACAGAAGAAATAATACCCAAGAAAAAGGGTAAGCTTAAAAAAAAAGGATTTCCGACTGGATTTATGGTGATTAGATAATACCTTCATAAGCTTCAACAATTTGTTAACAGCAATAAACATCATAGAGAAAGAGTAGTTAAAAACTTAAATAAGGAGATAGGCCCAACTTCTTTAGAAATTCTTAACTATCTAAGGATTACTCAAGAAGAAGAGCTTGAAGATCTCTATGAAACTTTTGAAGGTTAAGAGGAAGATCAAGATAATCTTTATGCTATTCCCTTGTAGTTGTTTCAAGAATTTTAGATTTATCTTCATCAGGAATCCATGAACTCTATTTCTTCAGAGTAAAGAATTCATCTGTTATAAATTAGGCCCTATATCAATCACTTTCATAGAGCAATTTTCTAATGCTATAATGAGTGTTTAGACTATGAAAAACCATTTGGAATAAGTGGGAGACCATATGAATGGAATATTGAGCCAAGAATGCAGAGATTTATTACTGCTCAATCTCTGAATAAAGTTTGTAATAATGCTATGGGTAGATTATTTGAGTTAACATCTTTTTTAGCTGGAGTAATTTTTGATAAAGAAGATAATCCTCTCAATAATTTCAATCCACTGGAAGAAGAGTACAAGCAACAGCTCAATGAATAAAGACTAGCAAGAATGTTAGCCCATTAACTATTTGATACAGAAGAGACCTGGATTACTTATAATGACTAAATTACTTAGTTGTTAGTAGAAATTTCTAGGTTAGTAGAGGAGAAGATTCTCTTTGAAATTTCTGCAGAAACTAAGCGTATTAGTAGGAGAAGAGTTACCTTGCTCCGAAATCGGGAAGCATAGACTGATAACATAGAATTTACTTTTGCTGAAGATTGATTTGATTTTTTTTAAACTTCTTTATTTTTGTCTAATACATTATATTAGGATCGAATAATTCTATGATTCTTAATTAAATTTATTTATTTTTGATTCTATTGATATTAGGTGATCAATGTTCAA
>CASCJZ010000386.1:0-16914 GCA_949152475.1 Terebella lapidaria
CTCTCAGAAACGGCCCCATTTTATGTCACAATGTACTATGTCCCTAGACTAACTATTAGCCACAAACACTCGCTGAATAAATTAACTTAAAATTTACGATATGCCCATTATAAACTACGATGATCGCCTATGCTATAACATGGGGTTAAAAAACTAACTCTCAGAAACGGCCCCATTTTATGTCACAATGTACTATGTCCCTAGACTAACTATTAGCCACAAACACTCGCTGAATAAATTAACTTAAAATTTACGATATGCCCATTATAAACTACGATGATCGCCTATGCTATAACATGGGGTTAAAAAAATAACTCTCAGAAACGGCCCCATTTTATGTCACAATGTACTATGTCCCTAGACTAACTATTAGCCACAAACACTCGCTGAATAAATTAACTTAAAATTTACGATATGCCCATTATAAACTACGATGATCGCCTATGCTATAACATGGGGTTAAAAAAATAACTCTCAGAAACGGCCCCATTTTATGTCACAATGTACTATGTCCCTAGACTAACTATTAGCCACAAACACTCGCTGAATAAATTAACTTAAAATTTACGATATGCCCATTATAAACTACGATGATCGCCTATGCTATAACATGGGGTTAAAAAAATAACTCTCAGAAACGGCCCCATTTTATGTCACAATGTACTATGTCCCTAGACTAACTATTAGCCACAAACACTCGCTGAATAAATTAACTTAAAATTTACGATATGCCCATTATAAACTACGATGATCGCCTATGCTATAACATGGGGTTAAAAAAATAACTCTCAGAAACGGCCCCATTTTATGTCACAATGTACTATGTCCCTAGACTAACTATTAGCCACAAACACTCGCTGAATAAATTAACTTAAAATTTACGATATGCCCATTATAAACTACGATGATCGCCTATGCTATAACATGGGGTTAAAAAAATAACTCTCAGAAACGGCCCCATTTTATGTCACAATGTACTATGTCCCTAGACTAACTATTAGCCACAAACACTCGCTGAATAAATTAACTTAAAATTTACGATATGCCCATTATAAACTACGATGATCGCCTATGCTATAACATGGGGTTAAAAAAATAACTCTCAGAAACGGCCCCATTTTATGTCACAATGTACTATGTCCCTAGACTAACTATTAGCCACAAACACTCGCTGAATAAATTAACTTAAAATTTACGATATGCCCATTATAAACTACGATGATCGCCTATGCTATAACATGGGGTTAAAAAAATAACTCTCAGAAACGGCCCCATTTTATGTCACAATGTACTATGTCCCTAGACTAACTATTAGCCACAAACACTCGCTGAATAAATTAACTTAAAATTTACGATATGCCCATTATAAACTACGATGATCGCCTATGCTATAACATGGGGTTAAAAAAATAACTCTCAGAAACGGCCCCATTTTATGTCACAATGTACTATGTCCCTAGACTAACTATTAGCCACAAACACTCGCTGAATAAATTAACTTAAAATTTACGATATGCCCATTATAAACTACGATGATCGCCTATGCTATAACATGGGGTTAAAAAAATAACTCTCAGAAACGGCCCCATTTTATGTCACAATGTACTATGTCCCTAGACTAACTATTAGCCACAAACACTCGCTGAATAAATTAACTTAAAATTTACGATATGCCCATTATAAACTACGATGATCGCCTATGCTATAACATGGGGTTAAAAAAATAACTCTCAGAAACGGCCCCATTTTATGTCACAATGTACTATGTCCCTAGACTAACTATTAGCCACAAACACTCGCTGAATAAATTAACTTAAAATTTACGATATGCCCATTATAAACTACGATGATCGCCTATGCTATAACATGGGGTTAAAAAAATAACTCTCAGAAACGGCCCCATTTTATGTCACAATGTACTATGTCCCTAGACTAACTATTAGCCACAAACACTCGCTGAATAAATTAACTTAAAATTTACGATATGCCCATTATAAACTACGATGATCGCCTATGCTATAACATGGGGTTAAAAAAATAACTCTCAGAAACGGCCCCATTTTATGTCACAATGTACTATGTCCCTAGACTAACTATTAGCCACAAACACTCGCTGAATAAATTAACTTAAAATTTACGATATGCCCATTATAAACTACGATGATCGCCTATGCTATAACATGGGGTTAAAAAAATAACTCTCAGAAACGGCCCCATTTTATGTCACAATGTACTATGTCCCTAGACTAACTATTAGCCACAAACACTCGCTGAATAAATTAACTTAAAATTTACGATATGCCCATTATAAACTACGATGATCGCCTATGCTATAACATGGGGTTAAAAAAATAACTCTCAGAAACGGCCCCATTTTATGTCACAATGTACTATGTCCTAGACTAACTATTAGCCACAAACACTCGCTGAATAAATTAACTTAAAATTTACGATATGCCCATTATAAACTACGATGATCGCCTATGCTATAACATGGGGTTAAAAAAATAACTCTCAGAAACGGCCCCATTTTATGTCACAATGTACTATGTCCCTAGACTAACTATTAGCCACAAACACTCGCTGAATAAATTAACTTAAAATTTACGATATGCCCATTATAAACTACGATGATCGCCTATGCTATAACATGGGGTTAAAAAAATAACTCTCAGAAACGGCCCCATTTTATGTCACAATGTACTATGTCCCTAGACTAACTATTAGCCACAAACACTCGCTGAATAAATTAACTTAAAATTTACGATATGCCCATTATAAACTACGATGATCGCCTATGCTATAACATGGGGTTAAAAAAATAACTCTCAGAAACGGCCCCATTTTATGTCACAATGTACTATGTCCCTAGACTAACTATTAGCCACAAACACTCGCTGAATAAATTAACTTAAAATTTACGATATGCCCATTATAAACTACGATGATCGCCTATGCTATAACATGGGGTTAAAAAAATAACTCTCAGAAACGGCCCCATTTTATGTCACAATGTACTATGTCCCTAGACTAACTATTAGCCACAAACACTCGCTGAATAAATTAACTTAAAATTTACGATATGCCCATTATAAACTACGATGATCGCCTATGCTATAACATGGGGTTAAAAAAATAACTCTCAGAAACGGCCCCATTTTATGTCACAATGTACTATGTCCCTAGACTAACTATTAGCCACAAACACTCGCTGAATAAATTAACTTAAAATTTACGATATGCCCATTATAAACTACGATGATCGCCTATGCTATAACATGGGGTTAAAAAAATAACTCTCAGAAACGGCCCCATTTTATGTCACAATGTACTATGTCCCTAGACTAACTATTAGCCACAAACACTCGCTGAATAAATTAACTTAAAATTTACGATATGCCCATTATAAACTACGATGATCGCCTATGCTATAACATGGGGTTAAAAAAATAACTCTCAGAAACGGCCCCATTTTATGTCACAATGTACTATGTCCCTAGACTAACTATTAGCCACAAACACTCGCTGAATAAATTAACTTAAAATTTACGATATGCCCATTATAAACTACGATGATCGCCTATGCTATAACATGGGGTTAAAAAAATAACTCTCAGAAACGGCCCCATTTTATGTCACAATGTACTATGTCCCTAGACTAACTATTAGCCACAAACACTCGCTGAATAAATTAACTTAAAATTTACGATATGCCCATTATAAACTACGATGATCGCCTATGCTATAACATGGGGTTAAAAAAATAACTCTCAGAAACGGCCCCATTTTATGTCACAATGTACTATGTCCCTAGACTAACTATTAGCCACAAACACTCGCTGAATAAATTAACTTAAAATTTACGATATGCCCATTATAAACTACGATGATCGCCTATGCTATAACATGGGGTTAAAAAAATAACTCTCAGAAACGGCCCCATTTTATGTCACAATGTACTATGTCCCTAGACTAACTATTAGCCACAAACACTCGCTGAATAAATTAACTTAAAATTTACGATATGCCCATTATAAACTACGATGATCGCCTATGCTATAACATGGGGTTAAAAAAATAACTCTCAGAAACGGCCCCATTTTATGTCACAATGTACTATGTCCCTAGACTAACTATTAGCCACAAACACTCGCTGAATAAATTAACTTAAAATTTACGATATGCCCATTATAAACTACGATGATCGCCTATGCTATAACATGGGGTTAAAAAAATAACTCTCAGAAACGGCCCCATTTTATGTCACAATGTACTATGTCCCTAGACTAACTATTAGCCACAAACACTCGCTGAATAAATTAACTTAAAATTTACGATATGCCCATTATAAACTACGATGATCGCCTATGCTATAACATGGGGTTAAAAAAATAACTCTCAGAAACGGCCCCATTTTATGTCACAATGTACTATGTCCCTAGACTAACTATTAGCCACAAACACTCGCTGAATAAATTAACTTAAAATTTACGATATGCCCATTATAAACTACGATGATCGCCTATGCTATAACATGGGGTTAAAAAAATAACTCTCAGAAACGGCCCCATTTTATGTCACAATGTACTATGTCCCTAGACTAACTATTAGCCACAAACACTCGCTGAATAAATTAACTTAAAATTTACGATATGCCCATTATAAACTACGATGATCGCCTATGCTATAACATGGGGTTAAAAAAATAACTCTCAGAAACGGCCCCATTTTATGTCACAATGTACTATGTCCCTAGACTAACTATTAGCCACAAACACTCGCTGAATAAATTAACTTAAAATTTACGATATGCCCATTATAAACTACGATGATCGCCTATGCTATAACATGGGGTTAAAAAAATAACTCTCAGAAACGGCCCCATTTTATGTCACAATGTACTATGTCCCTAGACTAACTATTAGCCACAAACACTCGCTGAATAAATTAACTTAAAATTTACGATATGCCCATTATAAACTACGATGATCGCCTATGCTATAACATGGGGTTAAAAAAATAACTCTCAGAAAGCGGCCCCATTTTATGTCACAATGTACTATGTCCCTAGACTAACTATTAGCCACAAACACTCGCTGAATAAATTAACTTAAAATTTACGATATGCCCATTATAAACTACGATGATCGCCTATGCTATAACATGGGGTTAAAAAAATAACTCTCAGAAACGGCCCCATTTTATGTCACAATGTACTATGTCCCTAGACTAACTATTAGCCACAAACACTCGCTGAATAAATTAACTTAAAATTTACGATATGCCCATTATAAACTACGATGATCGCCTATGCTATAACATGGGGTTAAAAAAATAACTCTCAGAAACGGCCCCATTTTATGTCACAATGTACTATGTCCCTAGACTAACTATTAGCCACAAACACTCGCTGAATAAATTAACTTAAAATTTACGATATGCCCATTATAAACTACGATGATCGCCTATGCTATAACATGGGGTTAAAAAAATAACTCTCAGAAACGGCCCCATTTTATGTCACAATGTACTATGTCCCTAGACTAACTATTAGCCACAAACACTCGCTGAATAAATTAACTTAAAATTTACGATATGCCCATTATAAACTACGATGATCGCCTATGCTATAACATGGGGTTAAAAAAATAACTCTCAGAAACGGCCCCATTTTATGTCACAATGTACTATGTCCCTAGACTAACTATTAGCCACAAACACTCGCTGAATAAATTAACTTAAAATTTACGATATGCCCATTATAAACTACGATGATCGCCTATGCTATAACCTGGGGTTAAAAAAATAACTCTCAGAAACGGCCCCATTTTATGTCACAATGTACTATGTCCCTAGACTAACTATTAGCCACAAACACTCGCTGAATAAATTAACTTAAAATTTACGATATGCCCATTATAAACTACGATGATCGCCTATGCTATAACATGGGGTTAAAAAAATAACTCTCAGAAACGGCCCCATTTTATGTCACAATGTACTATGTCCCTAGACTAACTATTAGCCACAAACACTCGCTGAATAAATTAACTTAAAATTTACGATATGCCCATTATAAACTACGATGAGCGCCTATGCTATAACATGGGGTCAAAAAATTAACTCTCAGAAACGGCCCCATATTATGTCACAATGTACTATGTACCTAGACTAACTGTTAGCCGAAAATACTCGCTGAATAAATTAACTTAAAATTTACGATATGCCCCATTATAAAATACGATGAGCGCCTATGCTATAACATGGGGTCAAAAAATTAACTCTCAGAAACGGCCCCATATTATGTCACAATGTACTATGTACCTAGACTAACTGTTAGCCGAAAATACTCGCTGAATAAACTAACTTGAAATTTACGATATGCCCCATTATAAAATACGATGAGCGCCTATGCTATAACATGGGGTCAAAAAATTAACTCTCAGAAACGGCCCCATATTATGTCACAATGTACTATGTACCTAGACTAACTGTTAGCCGAAAATACTCGCTGAATAAATTAACTTAAAATTTACGATATGCCCCATTATAAAATACGATGAGCGCCTATGCTATAACATGGGGTCAAAAAATTAACTCTCAGAAACGGCCCCATATTATGTCACAATGTACTATGTACCTAGACTAACTGTAGCCGAAAATACTCGCTGAATAAATTAACTTGAAATTTACGATATGCCCCATTATAAAATACGATGAGCGCCTATGCTATAACATGGGGTCAAAAAATTAACTCTCAGAAACGGCCCCATATTATGTCACAATGTACTATGTACCTAGACTAACTGTTAGCCGAAAATACTCGCTGAATAAATTAACTTAAAATTTACGATATGCCCCATTATATAATACGATGAGCGCCTATGCTATAACATGGGGTCAAAAAATTAACTCTCAGAAACGGCCCCATATTATGTCACAATGTACTATGTCCCTAGACTAACTATTAGCCACAAACACTCGCTGAATAAATTAACTTAAAATTTACGATATGCCCATTATAAACTACGATGATCGCCTATGCTATAACATGGGGTTAAAAAAATAACTCTCAGAAACGGCCCCATTTTATGTCACAATGTACTATGTCCCTAGACTAACTATTAGCCACAAACACTCGCTGAATAAATTAACTTAAAATTTACGATATGCCCATTATAAACTACGATGATAGCCTATGCTATAACATGGGGTTAAAAAAATAACTCTCAGAAACGGCCCCATTTTATGTCACAATGTACTATGTCCCTAGACTAACTATTAGCCACAAACACTCGCTGAATAAATTAACTTAAAATTTACGATATGCCCATTATAAACTACGATGATCGCCTATGCTATAACATGGGGTTAAAAAAATAACTCTCAGAAACGGCCCCATTTTATGTCACAATGTACTATGTCCCTAGACTAACTATTAGCCACAAACACTCGCTGAATAAATTAACTTAAAATTTACGATATGCCCATTATAAACTACGATGATCGCCTATGCTATAACATGGGGTTAAAAAAATAACTCTCAGAAACGGCCCCATTTTATGTCACAATGTACTATGTCCCTAGACTGACTATTAGCCACAAACACTCGCTGAATAAATTAACTTAAAATTTACGATATGCCCATTATAAACTACGATGATCGCCTATGCTATAACATGGGGTTAAAAAAATAACTCTCAGAAACGGCCCCATTTTATGTCACAATGTACTATGTCCCTAGACTAACTATTAGCCACAAACACTCGCTGAATAAATTAACTTAAAATTTACGATATGCCCATTATAAACTACGATGATCGCCTATGCTATAACATGGGGTTAAAAAAATAACTCTCAGAAACGGCCCCATTTTATGTCACAATGTACTATGTCCCTAGACTAACTATTAGCCACAAACACTCGCTGAATAAATTAACTTAAAATTTACGATATGCCCATTATAAACTACGATGATCGCCTATGCTATAACATGGGGTTAAAAAAATAACTCTCAGAAACGGCCCCATTTTATGTCACAATGTACTATGTCCCTAGACTAACTATTAGCCACAAACACTCGCTGAATAAATTAACTTAAAATTTACGATATGCCCATTATAAACTACGATGATCGCCTATGCTATAACATGGGGTTAAAAAAATAACTCTCAGAAACGGCCCCATTTTATGTCACAATGTACTATGTCCCTAGACTAACTATTAGCCACAAACACTCGCTGAATAAATTAACTTAAAATTTACGATATGCCCATTATAAACTACGATGATCGCCTATGCTATAACATGGGGTTAAAAAAATAACTCTCAGAAACGGCCCCATTTTATGTCACAATGTACTATGTCCCTAGACTAACTATTAGCCACAAACACTCGCTGAATAAATTAACTTAAAATTTACGATATGCCCATTATAAACTACGATGATCGCCTATGCTATAACATGGGGTTAAAAAAATAACTCTCAGAAACGGCCCCATTTTATGTCACAATGTACTATGTCCCTAGACTAACTATTAGCCACAAACACTCGCTGAATAAATTAACTTAAAATTTACGATATGCCCATTATAAACTACGATGATCGCCTATGCTATAACATGGGGTTAAAAAAATAACTCTCAGAAACGGCCCCATTTTATGTCACAATGTCCCTAGACTAACTATTAGCCACAAACACTCGCTGAATAAATTAACTTAAAATTTACGATATGCCCATTATAAACTACGATGATCGCCTATGCTATAACATGGGGTTAAAAAAATAACTCTCAGAAACGGCCCCATTTTATGTCACAATGTACTATGTCCCTAGACTAACTATTAGCCACAAACACTCGCTGAATAAATTAACTTAAAATTTACGATATGCCCATTATAAACTACGATGATCGCCTATGCTATAACATGGGGTTAAAAAAATAACTCTCAGAAACGGCCCCATTTTATGTCACAATGTACTATGTCCCTAGACTAACTATTAGCCACAAACACTCGCTGAATAAATTAACTTAAAATTTACGATATGCCCATTATAAACTACGATGATCGCCTATGCTATAACATGGGGTTAAAAAAATAACTCTCAGAAACGGCCCCATTTTATGTCACAATGTACTATGTCCCTAGACTAACTATTAGCCACAAACACTCGCTGAATAAATTAACTTAAAATTTACGATATGCCCATTATAAACTACGATGATCGCCTATGCTATAACATGGGGTTAAAAAAATAACTCTCAGAAACGGCCCCATTTTATGTCACAATGTACTATGTCCCTAGACTAACTATTAGCCACAAACACTCGCTGAATAAATTAACTTAAAATTTACGATATGCCCATTATAAACTACGATGATCGCCTATGCTATAACATGGGGTTAAAAAAATAACTCTCAGAAACGGCCCCATTTTATGTCACAATGTACTATGTCCCTAGACTAACTATTAGCCACAAACACTCGCTGAATAAATTAACTTAAAATTTACGATATGCCCATTATAAACTACGATGATCGCCTATGCTATAACATGGGGTTAAAAAAATAACTCTCAGAAACGGCCCCATTTTATGTCACAATGTACTATGTCCCTAGACTAACTATTAGCCACAAACACTCGCTGAATAAATTAACTTAAAATTTACGATATGCCCATTATAAACTACGATGATCGCCTATGCTATAACATGGGGTTAAAAAAATAACTCTCAGAAACGGCCCCATTTTATGTCACAATGTACTATGTCCCTAGACTAACTATTAGCCACAAACACTCGCTGAATAAATTAACTTAAAATTTACGATATGCCCATTATAAACTACGATGATCGCCTATGCTATAACATGGGGTTAAAAAAATAACTCTCAGAAACGGCCCCATTTTATGTCACAATGTACTATGTCCCTAGACTAACTATTAGCCACAAACACTCGCTGAATAAATTAACTTAAAATTTACGATATGCCCATTATAAACTACGATGATCGCCTATGCTATAACATGGGGTTAAAAAAATAACTCTCAGAAACGGCCCCATTTTATGTCACAATGTACTATGTCCCTAGACTAACTATTAGCCACAAACACTCGCTGAATAAATTAACTTAAAATTTACGATATGCCCATTATAAACTACGATGATCGCCTATGCTATAACATGGGGTTAAAAAAATAACTCTCAGAAACGGCCCCATTTTATGTCACAATGTACTATGTCCCTAGACTAACTATTAGCCACAAACACTCGCTGAATAAATTAACTTAAAATTTACGATATGCCCATTATAAACTACGATGATCGCCTATGCTATAACATGGGGTTAAAAAAATAACTCTCAGAAACGGCCCCATTTTATGTCACAATGTACTATGTCCCTAGACTAACTATTAGCCACAAACACTCGCTGAATAAATTAACTTAAAATTTACGATATGCCCATTATAAACTACGATGATCGCCTATGCTATAACATGGGGTTAAAAAAATAACTCTCAGAAACGGCCCCATTTTATGTCACAATGTACTATGTCCCTAGACTAACTATTAGCCACAAACACTCGCTGAATAAATTAACTTAAAATTTACGATATGCCCATTATAAACTACGATGATCGCCTATGCTATAACATGGGGTTAAAAAAATAACTCTCAGAAACGGCCCCATTTTATGTCACAATGTACTATGTCCCTAGACTAACTATTAGCCACAAACACTCGCTGAATAAATTAACTTAAAATTTACGATATGCCCATTATAAACTACGATGATCGCCTATGCTATAACATGGGGTTAAAAAAATAACTCTCAGAAACGGCCCCATTTTATGTCACAATGTACTATGTCCCTAGACTAACTATTAGCCACAAACACTCGCTGAATAAATTAACTTAAAATTTACGATATGCCCATTATAAACTACGATGATCGCCTATGCTATAACATGGGGTTAAAAAAATAACTCTCAGAAACGGCCCCATTTTATGTCACAATGTACTATGTCCCTAGACTAACTATTAGCCACAAACACTCGCTGAATAAATTAACTTAAAATTTACGATATGCCCATTATAAACTACGATGATCGCCTATGCTATAACATGGGGTTAAAAAAATAACTCTCAGAAACGGCCCCATTTTATGTCACAATGTACTATGTCCCTAGACTAACTATTAGCCACAAACACTCGCTGAATAAATTAACTTAAAATTTACGATATGCCCATTATAAACTACGATGATCGCCTATGCTATAACATGGGGTTAAAAAAATAACTCTCAGAAACGGCCCCATTTTATGTCACAATGTACTATGTCCCTAGACTAACTATTAGCCACAAACACTCGCTGAATAAATTAACTTAAAATTTACGATATGCCCATTATAAACTACGATGATCGCCTATGCTATAACATGGGGTTAAAAAAATAACTCTCAGAAACGGCCCCATTTTATGTCACAATGTACTATGTCCCTAGACTAACTATTAGCCACAAACACTCGCTGAATAAATTAACTTAAAATTTACGATATGCCCATTATAAACTACGATGATCGCCTATGCTATAACATGGGGTTAAAAAAATAACTCTCAGAAACGGCCCCATTTTATGTCACAATGTACTATGTCCCTAGACTAACTATTAGCCACAAACACTCGCTGAATAAATTAACTTAAAATTTACGATATGCCCATTATAAACTACGATGATCGCCTATGCTATAACATGGGGTTAAAAAAATAACTCTCAGAAACGGCCCCATTTTATGTCACAATGTACTATGTCCCTAGACTAACTATTAGCCACAAACACTCGCTGAATAAATTAACTTAAAATTTACGATATGCCCATTATAAACTACGATGATCGCCTATGCTATAACATGGGGTTAAAAAAATAACTCTCAGAAACGGCCCCATTTTATGTCACAATGTACTATGTCCCTAGACTAACTATTAGCCACAAACACTCGCTGAATAAATTAACTTAAAATTTACGATATGCCCATTATAAACTACGATGATCGCCTATGCTATAACATGGGGTTAAAAAAATAACTCTCAGAAACGGCCCCATTTTATGTCACAATGTACTATGTCCCTAGACTAACTATTAGCCACAAACACTCGCTGAATAAATTAACTTAAAATTTACGATATGCCCATTATAAACTACGATGATCGCCTATGCTATAACATGGGGTTAAAAAAATAACTCTCAGAAACGGCCCCATTTTATGTCACAATGTACTATGTCCCTAGACTAACTATTAGCCACAAACACTCGCTGAATAAATTAACTTAAAATTTACGATATGCCCATTATAAACTACGATGATCGCCTATGCTATAACATGGGGTTAAAAAAATAACTCTCAGAAACGGCCCCATTTTATGTCACAATGTACTATGTCCCTAGACTAACTATTAGCCACAAACACTCGCTGAATAAATTAACTTAAAATTTACGATATGCCCATTATAAACTACGATGATCGCCTATGCTATAACATGGGGTTAAAAAAATAACTCTCAGAAACGGCCCCATTTTATGTCACAATGTACTATGTCCCTAGACTAACTATTAGCCACAAACACTCGCTGAATAAATTAACTTAAAATTTACGATATGCCCATTATAAACTACGATGATCGCCTATGCTATAACATGGGGTTAAAAAAATAACTCTCAGAAACGGCCCCATTTTATGTCACAATGTACTATGTCCCTAGACTAACTATTAGCCACAAACACTCGCTGAATAAATTAACTTAAAATTTACGATATGCCCATTATAAACTACGATGATCGCCTATGCTATAACATGGGGTTAAAAAAATAACTCTCAGAAACGGCCCCATTTTATGTCACAATGTACTATGTCCCTAGACTAACTATTAGCCACAAACACTCGCTGAATAAATTAACTTAAAATTTACGATATGCCCATTATAAACTACGATGATCGCCTATGCTATAACATGGGGTTAAAAAAATAACTCTCAGAAACGGCCCCATTTTATGTCACAATGTACTATGTCCCTAGACTAACTATTAGCCACAAACACTCGCTGAATAAATTAACTTAAAATTTACGATATGCCCATTATAAACTACGATGATCGCCTATGCTATAACATGGGGTTAAAAAAATAACTCTCAGAAACGGCCCCATTTTATGTCACAATGTACTATGTCCCTAGACTAACTATTAGCCACAAACACTCGCTGAATAAATTAACTTAAAATTTACGATATGCCCATTATAAACTACGATGATCGCCTATGCTATAACATGGGGTTAAAAAAATAACTCTCAGAAACGGCCCCATTTTATGTCACAATGTACTATGTCCCTAGACTAACTATTAGCCACAAACACTCGCTGAATAAATTAACTTAAAATTTACGATATGCCCATTATAAACTACGATGATCGCCTATGCTATAACATGGGGTTAAAAAAATAACTCTCAGAAACGGCCCCATTTTATGTCACAATGTACTATGTCCCTAGACTAACTATTAGCCACAAACACTCGCTGAATAAATTAACTTAAAATTTACGATATGCCCATTATAAACTACGATGATCGCCTATGCTATAACATGGGGTTAAAAAAATAACTCTCAGAAACGGCCCCATTTTATGTCACAATGTACTATGTCCCTAGACTAACTATTAGCCACAAACACTCGCTGAATAAATTAACTTAAAATTTACGATATGCCCATTATAAACTACGATGATCGCCTATGCTATAACATGGGGTTAAAGAAATAACTCTCAGAAACGGCCCCATTTTATGTCACAATGTACTATGTCCCTAGACTAACTATTAGCCACAAACACTCGCTGAATAAATTAACTTAAAATTTACGATATGCCCATTATAAACTACGATGATCGCCTATGCTATAACATGGGGTTAAAAAAATAACTCTCAGAAACGGCCCCATTTTATGTCACAATGTACTATGTCCCTAGACTAACTATTAGCCACAAACACTCGCTGAATAAATTAACTTAAAATTTACGATATGCCCATTATAAACTACGATGATCGCCTATGCTATAACATGGGGTTAAAAAAATAACTCTCAGAAACGGCCCCATTTTATGTCACAATGTACTATGTCCCTAGACTAACTATTAGCCACAAACACTCGCTGAATAAATTAACTTAAAATTTACGATATGCCCATTATAAACTACGATGATCGCCTATGCTATAACATGGGGTTAAAAAAATAACTCTCAGAAACGGCCCCATTTTATGTCACAATGTACTATGTCCCTAGACTAACTATTAGCCACAAACACTCGCTGAATAAATTAACTTAAAATTTACGATATGCCCATTATAAACTACGATGATCGCCTATGCTATAACATGGGGTTAAAAAAATAACTCTCAGAAACGGCCCCATTTTATGTCACAATGTACTATGTCCCTAGACTAACTATTAGCCACAAACACTCGCTGAATAAATTAACTTAAAATTTACGATATGCCCATTATAAACTACGATGATCGCCTATGCTATAACATGGGGTTAAAAAAATAACTCTCAGAAACGGCCCCATTTTATGTCACAATGTACTATGTCCCTAGACTAACTATTAGCCACAAACACTCGCTGAATAAATTAACTTAAAATTTACGATATGCCCATTATAAACTACGATGATCGCCTATGCTATAACATGGGGTTAAAAAAATAACTCTCAGAAACGGCCCCATTTTATGTCACAATGTACTATGTCCCTAGACTAACTATTAGCCACAAACACTCGCTGAATAAATTAACTTAAAATTTACGATATGCCCATTATAAACTACGATGATCGCCTATGCTATAACATGGGGTTAAAAAAATAACTCTCAGAAACGGCCCCATTTTATGTCACAATGTACTATGTCCCTAGACTAACTATTAGCCACAAACACTCGCTGAATAAATTAACTTAAAATTTACGATATGCCCATTATAAACTACGATGATCGCCTATGCTATAACATGGGGTTAAAAAAATAACTCTCAGAAACGGCCCCATTTTATGTCACAATGTACTATGTCCCTAGACTAACTATTAGCCACAAACACTCGCTGAATAAATTAACTTAAAATTTACGATATGCCCATTATAAACTACGATGATCGCCTATGCTATAACATGGGGTTAAAAAAATAACTCTCAGAAACGGCCCCATTTTATGTCACAATGTACTATGTCCCTAGACTAACTATTAGCCACAAACACTCGCTGAATAAATTAACTTAAAATTTACGATATGCCCATTATAAACTACGATGATCGCCTATGCTATAACATGGGGTTAAAAAAATAACTCTCAGAAACGGCCCCATTTTATGTCACAATGTACTATGTCCCTAGACTAACTATTAGCCACAAACACTCGCTGAATAAATTAACTTAAAATTTACGATATGCCCATTATAAACTACGATGATCGCCTATGCTATAACATGGGGTTAAAAAAATAACTCTCAGAAACGGCCCCATTTTATGTCACAATGTACTATGTCCCTAGACTAACTATTAGCCACAAACACTCGCTGAATAAATTAACTTAAAATTTACGATATGCCCATTATAAACTACGATGATCGCCTATGCTATAACATGGGGTTAAAAAAATAACTCTCAGAAACGGCCCCATTTTATGTCACAATGTACTATGTCCCTAGACTAACTATTAGCCACAAACACTCGCTGAATAAATTAACTTAAAATTTACGATATGCCCATTATAAACTACGATGATCGCCTATGCTATAACATGGGGTTAAAAAAATAACTCTCAGAAACGGCCCCATTTTATGTCACAATGTACTATGTCCCTAGACTAACTATTAGCCACAAACACTCGCTGAATAAATTAACTTAAAATTTACGATATGCCCATTATAAACTACGATGATCGCCTATGCTATAACATGGGGTTAAAAAAATAACTCTCAGAAACGGCCCCATTTTATGTCACAATGTACTATGTCCCTAGACTAACTATTAGCCACAAACACTCGCTGAATAAATTAACTTAAAATTTACGATATGCCCATTATAAACTACGATGATCGCCTATGCTATAACATGGGGTTAAAAAAATAACTCTCAGAAACGGCCCCATTTTATGTCACAATGTACTATGTCCCTAGACTAACTATTAGCCACAAACACTCGCTGAATAAATTAACTTAAAATTTACGATATGCCCATTATAAACTACGATGATCGCCTATGCTATAACATGGGGTTAAAAAAATAACTCTCAGAAACGGCCCCATTTTATGTCACAATGTACTATGTCCCTAGACTAACTATTAGCCACAAACACTCGCTGAATAAATTAACTTAAAATTTACGATATGCCCATTATAAACTACGATGATCGCCTATGCTATAACATGGGGTTAAAAAAATAACTCTCAGAAACGGCCCCATTTTATGTCACAATGTACTATGTCCCTAGACTAACTATTAGCCACAAACACTCGCTGAATAAATTAACTTAAAATTTACGATATGCCCATTATAAACTACGATGATCGCCTATGCTATAACATGGGGTTAAAAAAATAACTCTCAGAAACGGCCCCATTTTATGTCACAATGTACTATGTCCCTAGACTAACTATTAGCCACAAACACTCGCTGAATAAATTAACTTAAAATTTACGATATGCCCATTATAAACTACGATGATCGCCTATGCTATAACATGGGGTTAAAAAAATAACTCTCAGAAACGGCCCCATTTTATGTCACAATGTACTATGTCCCTAGACTAGCTATTAGCCACAAACACTCGCTGAATAAATTAACTTAAAATTTACGATATGCCCATTATAAACTAC